>RWJN01000126.1:0-72169 GCA_004332605.1 Steccherinum ochraceum | reverse complement strand
CGGTCAGCTAATTAGTAGGGGATATGGTGTCATCGGGGTGGCCAGCAGGTAGCGACTGCCTGGAATGCCAGGAACGGGAAGCTGCCTTTTCTGAGAAATACTCCCACGAGTAGACCGGGTAGGAGGCTAAAAACTTTCGCTATACGAAAAGGCGCGTGCCTCCGACTGTACCGATCCCCGTCATGCTCAAATTCCCCGTTCGTCAATGGACACGACTTGCACAGATCCAGCACCGGGCACGACGGTACCAGTCGACATTTCTCGATGTACCTCCGCCGCCTGCAACCGTTGACGCGACGAAAGCTGTCGCCGACGGAGGAGCTCGCCCCTATGGAGAGCTGAAGAAGCCCCATAGGAAGTCACGCGGCACTCTTTTCGTGTATCTAAAGGACCCAGCGACGTCTATCGCAGAGGGAATGGCACTTGTGAGGGGTATTGAGAGGCGGTTAGGCAGGATACGGGATTTCAAGTTTCCGAAGGTACGTCACAATACTATCACTGTATGCCTCCACTAGCTAACAAGTCTACACGCGTGTTTGGTTGGCGACAATAGGACTATGATGATCCTACAATGTACCGGAACTACTTCTACGTGGAATTCGAGGAGGACGTGAATTGGCAAGCTATCCCCGACGGGGGGCTCAACCTGCGCCTTCCGGTACCGAAGATACATTCCACACCGGGAGGTGTATCTTTGGCGCACTTGCAACCACATCTCTTACCTCAGATGAGAGCGGACGTCAGCGTTATGGAGCGCAACGAAGCAGAAGAAGATGAGGATGTGACCATGAAAGATGTGAGGATAGAAAAATCAGGTGTGTGTGATAAAAGCCGTCGCGTTCGCCTCAGCGAGCTGATATTCGAGTAGACTCGGTCATCTGGTACAATGTTTCTCCTGAGTACTACCGAATGGGTCGGAGAACTGCACGGGGCGTTGGCACCCAGTTCGTAGCCTGGGGTGGGTTCTACGACCCTGCCAACCCGCCAGCACAACATTCGCCCGTGTACATGTCCACTATGGGCCGTATGGAGAGGGCGATCGAGTCGTGGAAGGTCGCTCTCAAGTCGACCAAACCCATAATCCCGTCGTCAGGCAAGGCCATGGCTAACAGTGCGATTCCAGACGTTGACGTACCTGCGGACTCTTCTCTGGATCCGTTCGGCGAAGCAGAAGGTTTCGTACAGCAGCCCACATCCTCAGTGGACTCCATTGGCCAACCTTTCGCACAATCTGCCTCGCTGGCGGATCTTTCGTCTTTGACATCTGAGATTCTGCCGCCATCACCGCCGCCATCACCATCCCATCCAGCACACTCAACGCAGCGACGAGGACCTTCGCGGAAAGAACAGATCCTTGCACAAGCGCGGGCGAACGCAAAGAAGGCCCTACCGGACTCTCTCATGCAGGAGCAGCGAGCCGAGAAGGCGAGGTTAGAGAAGGAGAAGGAGCAGGAAGGGCCGATCAAGAGCTCGTCGACTCTGAGTTCGCTTTGGAGGCTCATGGGGAAGAGGTGGTAGTGTCGCATCGCTGCACCTTATGTCGCGTCCTAGACGGACTGCTGCTAGATTTATATAATAGTGCATAATACCACACGCTTGCTTTGGATCATTTTTGGATCTCAACTTCACGTATGCTTCTGTTGCTCTGCTAGGTTTTTTGGAGTTGGACGCGAGAGGGCACGCGTGACAGCGTGACACGATTGCAGCGAGGCACTGTAGCGCTGGTGACGCGCGTGACCCGCAGTGAGCTTCTGAGCCGGCCCTAAACGAAGGGTATAAGACCCGCCATCTGCCCATCGTCGCACCTTGGCTCTCCTTACCAGGACCCCCTCGGACAGGTGCGTTTTCCCGCTCATTTCTGTACCCATCGCTCCCGTGCTGACGTCTCCTTGCCACAGAGGACGCACTCCGATAGTGCATCCGCAGGCTGCTGAAGATTCGGCGGTCGAAATGCCCGAGGTATGTCGTCGAGCCACCCACCGATGTTCATCGGCTGATACCCTCCTTCGCAGTACGAGGCTGTACTGCGCTGAGAAGTATCTTCTGTAGCTGCGTCGGCTTGTGCGCTGGAACTATCCCTTCATACCAGAAGCGATGGTACGGCGTCAGAAGCGATATCATCGGGACGGTCGCTAATACCGACGGCTGAGGGTATCGCCCACCCGACGGATTCCGTCGGGATGATCAGCAAATCAAATACACCAGGCCATTCATTCCACGCCCGAAGTCCTTCGACCACCATCCCTACTCCCCGCTCCTATTCACACCCCGCTATCCACCCGGTGTACGCGTCACCGATCCTCGTTACACCACGATCACCCTCCCGAACCACCCATCAGCCAGCGAGATGCGGCTGAAACGACGTCGTCGAGCGAGAGCCGAACCCCCGCAGTCTTACCCGGATATCCGCAAGCCCGAGTACCCGCATCGCAGCTAGATGTGTGAGAGGTCAGAGGGGCCGTTAGGATGGGTTCTGTTGTCGCCGAGCCAGATGAGCTCGTGCGGATTTGCTCTTCCCTCATCAGTGTATCGGCGCTGTTGAGTGAACGTGTTGAGCATGTTGTTGGAGGGTTACTTTGCTTCTCGCATCCGTCGGGGTGCGCCACGGCAGGCGGTGTTGGATTTGGAGGATATGCATCTTGTAGTGTTCTGTTGAGCAGGTTGTGTGGATTGTAGTAGTTGGACTTCCATGACAATGTCAAGAGTTGTTGGCGTGTTGAACATAACCACTCTGTGTGACGTGCGAGATCTACGATTTGGCTTATCAGTCTGTGTCCGCTGAGGTTGGTCGTCTGGGACTGCGACGGTGTGAGTCGCTGGCTGCGCTCAGATACTAATACTGCAAATATAAACTTGATACGAACGAAATGTATTCTGTACATGTCCATGATAATATTCTTTCGTGTTGGTATATACATCGCAACGCAGACAACTGAAAGTCTCTATACTCTTCGCCTGAACGGCCGTATCACTAGTTGTCGCACAGGCTCGACGACGCGCCGAGAGAATGCAGGTGAGAAGTACAACGACACGCCTACTCGGACGGGTAGCAATGCCTGTAACAAGATGAACACGACCGTTAGGAAAGCCCCAGGAGCGGCGAGGGGAGCAGTACATACCTTCGTCAACGCATACGCGACGATCGCGTTCGCCGCGTCTCCCGCCAGGCGCGTCGACACCATATCTCTACGAGCCTCACCCGTAGAATGGTTCGAGCTTTCCACATCTGCAGCTCTTCCCTGTGTCCGCTTCTCAAACCCAAACACACCATACCGCCTCCCAACCCTCTCAGCCCACTTCTCACCCTCGTCCACCCACGTCCTTCCCTTCTCTCTCACCCACGCACCCACGCCCTCCTCCCCAACCTCATTCCCTCCTCCCGCTTGACTTGGCGAAGCGAGAGCGTTGACGACACTATCCCCGATACCCAACGCGCGTGCGCCGAAGAAGAAGCCCGCGATGGGGAGGAGGGCCGTGAGTTCGTGTAGGACGGCGAAGGAGAGGACGAGAGACGGGAGTGGGGTGCGTGTGCGTTGGGAGAGGGTTGTTAGGGCTTGGGTGTAGGGTGCGAAGCGGGATGGGCGGGGTGACGGTGGTTGGGCATGGTGTGGGGGTGGGGGTGTAGATGGTGGTATGGGCACGGGAGGAGGCATGGGTGCTCGGAGCGCAAGAGGGAAGTCTTTTGACGCTCGATTTGTAGGCTACCTTAGCAGTCTTCTCACAGAGCTCACTCGCGGTATGTGTACGGGAGATATAATAGCTGCGGGTGAACATTCGTGTAACTACTACCTCAATGCGATGTACAGAGTCGAATCTACAAAAGTCGACCTAACCCACGCTCCATATATACAGCACAGGCCCAAGCGCGTAAGAAAGCCGTTGCGAGTGACGAGTGAAAAGAACGATGCAGTGTCCATGATTCTTGAAACAGCCTGTACAGCTAGAGAAGACGCGAGGAGCAAGCGGGGTGATGAAGTCGTAGAGACGGGGAGGTGAGCGAACGCGATATCCGATATCCCCTCAAACCGGGGCGGGGCTTCTCGAGGTGTGCTCCAAAGGTGTGCTCCAAGATTCCTGGAATACTCAACGGCAAGCAAGACTAGCTACGGCCTGCGTGTCTTGACTATACCTCCCTCCTGTGGTGCCGATAAAACGTTCTCGAGAGCCAGGAAAGCGGCGACGCAGTGGACGGGGTTCGAGAGCATCGTATGAGGCTTCTAGAGGGCCTGGTAGAACGGTCTGTTCAAAGCAGCGGCATGTCAGCGAATTCCAACAGTCTTGGTACACACTGTCGAGAGCTAAGAAGGACGTACGATCCTGGACAACGGGCGGGCTGACCCTACGAACGACAAAATCGCCGTCGAGTCAAATCTCTCGAGGCCCCGGAAAGCAGCTCGATGCAAGCATGCTTTCGGCGTGTTCCAGGAGTGTTGGCACACTCACAGACATCGATTTAGGGACTGCCGTGGTCGAGATTGATAAGAAGAGCGTGCTCCAAGAGTCCTGGAACACGCAAGACTGGACCACCAGTGAGAAGAACTGGGAGATGATGCCATTGGCAGCGGACGGTGTTTGACAGGGGGTCTCGATGGTCCGGAAAATGGCCCAACAGTAGCTGGCTTCGATGTGCACCTAGTGTATTTCAAGACTCTTGGAACACGTCGCGGCGCGCAAGATTGGCCATGGCCGGCGCGTCATGGTCATACCCCAGACCGGTGGCATCTTTGGCATCGACCAAAGCTTCTCGAGGATGAAAGGGCTTCCAGGCGAACGATGGGAGAGTCTGTGACGAAACCGACGTGTTCCAGGAGTACTGGCGCACTCATGAGTACCGGCGGGGACGTGATGATGTCATGGACAGCTGGCAACACCGAGCAGAGACTTTCGGAAGGTGGCATGACCGCAGTTGGCCTCTCTAATAGCGCAGCCGGCGTGTCCCAAGAGTACTGGAACACGCAACAGAGAACGTACAGTCCATCACAGTTACGGAAAAGGCACCAGGCTTCAAAGACACGTCTACGCAAGGCATTCTTGAAAGCGAGATTGGCCCAACGGACACAGCCTTGGGTGATATGCGCGTTCCAATACTCTTGGAACATGCAATGGCACGTTATACCGTTACTGGGAGGGCGCTGGCCAGAGCTTCTCGCGCCTAAGAATCGAGCGTGTTCCAAGAGTCCTGGAACACTCCATGGGCTCCGGCGGGGGCGAAGGCCAGGAGACGGCACGAAGTAAGGCTTCTCCGGGGGACTGGAAGGTGGTTTCGGAGAAGCACCGGAGCCCCGGAACATTGTGTGAGCAGCCACCCTGCTTCTCGGGGGCAAGGAAAGGGCCTGCCGGTCGAAGCACCGGACATCCCGGTGTGGCGTGCCGATGGGGCCCTCAGTGAGCAACGCCGCTTGTAAGTATATTGAGCCTTCGTGCAAGCACCCCAGCGGTTCGATCGGTACTGACCACCCTCCCCAATGGTCAATATCGTTTGGCACGGCCCCAGAAATCGACACGTCTTTACCACAGCAGCGTTTGAGCGATGTGTTTCTCCAAAGCCAGAGAACGGGCCCGTAGAAGCATCTGCCACTGGAGTAGCGGGGTTCCACCGCACGTGAATCCGAGCAGCCAACGACTTCCAGCGATTCAGACCACGCACGCAAGGGGTCCTTGCGGCAAACACATGATGACGACATGGGTACCACGCCTCCCGCAGTATCAGACATCCGCATTTCTGCATGTGGGATCGACCCACTCCAATCCAAACAGGTCGAATACCTCTTTCTCCGTCTTGGGGTAGAAAGGTTTAGAGTCGTATCGTCGCGTTCTGCAGAAGCGAAAGTAAGCACAGTAACGCGAAATTTTACAATGAGAAGCATACATTCCGGAGCTATCAAACTTCATCCCACTGAAAGCAAAAAAGTGACCATCAGCGACCAGCACGTTTCGTCGAATGGCACCGAGATTGTTCACCACTTATCTTTCGCCCACTGCCTCAGATCCCTCTGGAACATGATACTCCCACTCCAGCCTACCACCGCACACCAGTATACTTCCGGCCTCGCGAAGATCAAATCCAGTCTCCGACGTATAGGCTGACCATTGCGTTCTTTGTAGAACGGAGAGGATGGCGGCAAGATGAACACCGTGAGTGACTTCTCCAGCGAGTCCCAGTGCGTCGTACGAAGTGGGTTGTGGCCGTGAAAGCTCGACAGGTCTGAGAGACACGACATTTCAACATGTGAGGGGCTGTGAATTCGCGCAAAAGTACTTACGCATGACGTGGGTGACCATGCCTAAGTGTACTCGCCTAAGCCATCATCATCCAGTGAGGTATACCATCCTAAGAACGCACCCTGTTCATACAATCTCCGAACGAGCCTCTTGCACAGCCCATTCACTTTCGACGCGTCCGGATGTGTGAAGACGATGTCGACATCGTTACTTTCAGGCTTTCCTCGCCGGTACCTACGCAATAACCCATATCAGTCCATTGCCGCATAGTTCAATCAATCGACACCACGTACCCTCCGACTATGGTAGAAGTACAACCCGGCTCCAGAACATCCAGTTCCCACATCACGACTCTCCCCATCTCTTCGACCTCGTCTTTTGGGATCCTATGGATCAATTTCGGTTAGTACATACATCCTAAAGTCGATGACAAGACAAAGAAGCGCACTTCACCGCCAAATCTTCTCTCAGTCCTAAAGCCACCCTGATCCAACTCTCGCCCAACTCACTCCCCGCATCCCCGATCATGACCCCACCACCACTGCTCAACTTCTTCGCCTTGGGATCCGTCTTCTTATCCTTGTCCTTGCCTGGCCACCACTTCTCGTGCGGCTTCTCCATCTCCTCCGGTCCTCTACTATCTCCCGCTTCCTCCAAACCCTCTGTAGCCTCATCAAACCCAGCGCGACCTTCTTGCAGCACCTCTTCCCGATCCACTCCATAATAAACTTCAACATCCTCCAACGTACCCAACCCCAACGCTACCAGCTTCCTCGCAGTGTTCGGCCCGATCCCATATATCGACGAGAACGTCGACAGCGCTTGGAACCGCGTCGACGTTTGTATGCGCCGCGCTTCCTTGATATGGCCCGTGTCGAGGAACTCTTCGACGAGGTTGATGATCTTCTGTCCGATGTGCGGGAGTTTGGCAGCTTGGGAGCGAGAGGTGATGAGGTGCGGGTAGGCTGAAATCGCGTCAGGGTTGTACTGGTAAACGAAGAGGTAGTACGGAGGAGGTACCTTTGATGACGCTTATTGCTCTGGCGTAGCTCAAAGCACTGCGTTCTTCGCCTTCCAACGCCCTACTGCGCCGGATGATGTCGAGCTCCACGGCCAGGCTCTGGTTCGGGCAGATGAGGGGTGAAGCACGTTGAACGGCGTAGCGGGAGTTGTATGAGAGCTTCGATGTGTTCGTTGGGATTGATGGAGATGGTGCGAGGAGGTGTGAGGGTATCTTGACGTTCTTCGCGGTAGCGGCAGAGGTGGATGTCGAAGCCTTAGCATGAGCCCTCTCTTTACCTTTCGAACTTGGTTTCGTAGTCGTCATCGGAGGCGGTTTGGGCACCTCAACAACCACCCCAGCTTCGCTCTGCGGTGGAGACGGATACCACTCCAACTCTCCCTCATCCTTCGCTGGAGTGAGTGGCGGAGTCGCCCGATCGACGACTTCGTCCGAGTCGTCGCATCCACAAGGATTCAAATTGCAGTCAGGGCAGTTAGCGAGAGTCTGCTCGTGAAGGTCCTCGATGGCGATGTAGGGCTCGCAGGGGAGGGCTTTGCCTGCTTGGACAGAGTCGCGAAGCCAGGCGGGGGTGACGACTGCTTTGGTTTGCTAGAGCGAAAATACGTCAGTCATGGATGCACGGCACCTCATCCACAGAATGAGACTCCAGTCCGAAACACTACAATATTCTGCAAGACTTTCAGAAAAGCATGCCATTCGAGGGTATACTCACAGCAACGTCCCACGGCACATGTCTCTCCAGCCGCTTCCTCATCCCAATCGCCGTCACCACCACGTCCGCCTCCTCCACATCGCTACAAAGCTTCTCGCAATGCCGCTCCGCCAAGCCGAACAGCTCTGCGATCGCCGCCGAAGAGAGCTTAGCTTGGACGATGTAGACTTTTATGGAGGGGAGGGCTGTAAGTTTCAGGCGTTTGGACGGGTTTGAGGAGGAAGGCGTCGGGGTGGAGGAAGAGGACGTGTTGTGCGGGAGAGGCCCAGGTCGTTTGAAGGGCATGGTAGTTCGAGCTTCGCAGCGTTGAGGTATGATAACGTTTATGATATTGATAAGAATAAGTCAATGTTTCGTGAGATGTAGAGTACAAGCGAACGAGGTCGTCATCGAGGAGATGGTGGTCAGGAAACGAAGTGCGAAAGCCGTGACGAGTCTACTCCATGACAGCCAGTGCCGGAGAGCGGCCCGCCAGCTCCGGCTTGCAAAGTCGACCGGACTCAGAAAGCAGAAAGCATTCCGCCTTTGCTTCGCCCTTCATTGGTATATAGTCACGATACCAAGGTTCAGCGAGTAAGAAGACTGCTGAGATCGTTGTTAATACTACAGCTTGAGTGAAGAAATAACATTCGGGGTTGACTATGCAGGACGGATTCAGAAGAGGTGATGCTACGGAGGACGTCTAGTCTTTGTGAGCAAACGGGACGGTCAAAATTGGCATTATTTGCTATCACTTATACTTGAGTCATGAACAGGGCTTTCAACTCAGCCGATGTAAGTCGCAGCGCGAAGTACTAGTAGACGATAGGTAGCGAGTCGACGCTGCCAACAGCCCATCAGCTCAAATGAAACCAGGGACGATGAATAAGCTTACTAGCTAGCTCGAGCAAGATGCATACGCAAGACGACCCTGGTCATCGGACCAAAATCCTCTGTGCAAAAGAGCGACGAGCGACGGAGGAAACGGCATGCCGCAGTAGGAGATAGCCTGCAGGAATCGATGTAAGCAAAAACGATGGAGAACGAATAGGAAAGCAGTTACCCTCAAAGCCGAAAATAAGAGTAACCAGTTGTGATAGAGTGCAAGATTGACATAGTTCGTCATTTCAACCGAACCAGCCTTTGACCTTTGCCCGCCACCCTCCTCCAGCTGCCTTTTTGGGTCCAGGTTGTCCCCCTGGCTTCTTGGGTGACCACAAATTTGGCCCAACGTTTGGAGGTTGAAAGTTCTTTTCACGGCCAAGACCTCCCCACCGTCGTACAATTCGCGTCTCTTCGTTGTCACGTTTTGCTGGGAAAGCAGGAATGCCCCTTGAAAACGGATGAATACAAATTGTATCGGAAGACATCGCGTAAAGGGTTGCTCAGAGATAGCTCACATTGAAATAGCATCGTCTAGATCGGCGAGCTCACGTGCATAGATAGCTTGAAGAACGTCGCGAACGATGAGAGTGTGGTCGCGAGCCAATACTGCGCTCTCATCATCTCCACGCGCAACGTAAGGAAGAGGGGAAGCCGTCGCAGAAGCGGCGACAACAGCGAGGACACTGGCGAGGAGAGTCGTACAACGCATGTGGACAACAAAGAGTGCTCTCTCCGGGCTGCAGTCAAGTGTCGGGTCAGAGATCCAGTAACAGAATGCTGCCAGAGCGTGTAGTAGAAGTGAGTAAGCACCAGGCTTGGAGATGACGATGCTCAGACTATCGCACTTATACCCAACACAACATCGAAGCAACCCTGCAGTATGGCAGACATATGCAACTCACTGGAGAAGCTGAGACCGAGAGAACCGGGGAAAACGGGCTCGCGTGTTCTCTGGTTGCTCTTCGATCTTGAAATTTTGAAAACGAGTGTGCAACACCGGTCTTCTGCTGAAGCTGTGAACATCACGAGGACAAGTATGTACCTTGCACAGCCCGACTTTCGTGATCGTGTTATTCGTGGCACCTCCAGATGCAAGTACGCGTCGTATGCACTCGCATGCATCGGCCTAAGACTGTCGAAACAAAACGAAGTCAGAGCAGTTGAGTCTGCGAGAGATGGGACGAAATACATAGAGAGGTCTGCGCTTCTTTTGCACGAGACTAGACATATCCACTAATGAGCAAGGACAGCGTGATGCATAGGTATAGGTATCTATTTCAACGGGGTATGATATAAGTCGGGGTCGAACAGAACACAATTAAGCGGGGGGTACGAGCGGGCGGGCGAGGGAGGGTCAGAAGGTGAGGACATCGCGAGTGGGGGTGGGGTAGGTGCAGTATGAGGATGTGAGGGGAGGTGTGAGTGGTGAAGACTGAGGAGACGGGAGGAGAGGAGGCGAAGGGTCCAGCGCGAGCACGATATAAAGACGAATAACAACATTTACAAGTCAGAAAGAGAACGGAGAAGGGGTTGGGGATCCGGAGAGTGGAGAGAGAAGAACCATTAGACTACTTTTTCCGCGAATTCAAAAAATACATAAGCGAGTGGACCAGGAACCTAAGTAGCAAGTAGCAGTAATGTGACACGTTGTGTGTGTGGAGGGAGCTTAAAGACAGATTCAATAATGGCGAGGTGCATGTGGTGTAGGTGCGGTGCGGGGGGATATATATGTTATAGGGGTGACGACTATATGGTTGATTGATGTGTGGATGCGAGAGCAAGAGAGATGCAAGAGGAGAGAGGACTATAACGCGTGTACAAAATACCGAGGAGGGACGAGGAGAGAAAGGAAAACAACGAAGTCGACGGCCACTAGGCGAAAGCGAAGTGGTGGTTGGAGGTACTTGATGAGAGGTAGGTTGACCGGCGACCGAAAGGGGGGGAGACGGCGAAAGAGAAGAGTGTCGAGAAGGTTGAGAGGGCGTCACGTACACCAAGCCATTAGGATGAGGACAAACAATAAACAGGAACGTATCTACGTGGGGGGTTGCGTTGTAGGTGTTTTGGTTTCCAGACCGACGATATTATAACGAAATTTCTTTTCTTGAGGAGGCGTGCTTGATAGTGGAATCAGTAGTGGAGATGGTAGTAGCGGGGGGCGTGGGGCGAGTTTTGGAATCCGGTTCTTCTTCCGTTTCTAACAGACTTGGACTTCCCATTCGCCGCCTTCGTGGCCCTGGCCAGGAAGAGACTTGAGCGCAATCCGCACTCGTCGCCGGCCAGCAGACGCCGACGAACTCGAAGACGAGAACGACGCGTCGTTGAAGCCGAAGTCGAATGGCGAATCTGGATATTGCAATCCATTTATCGACGAAGATGATGAAAAAGCATCCGTGGCGGTCTCGAGCGTTGATGAGGTCCCTGACAGATGCGACATGAAATCCATGTCGCCCTTATCCAGACCGCCCATGCCGAGGAAAGGACCAAGAGGGTCTGAGTCCAAAGAACTGGGCGTGCCGACCGACGAAGACATGAGCGAATCGATAGGCGAAGCGGATGTAGGACCAGAGAGCTCGCTGTCGCCCCAGACGGACTGCTCCTCGCTCTCAACGCCGCTGGAGGACGGTGAGGGGGCAGCGGTGACCGAAGTGGACGCGGGCGGGTGAATCCGGACCCGGATCTTGCCGTCGTCTGATGCGGTGGTGTCGAAGGAAATGTCCAGTCCGCTCAAACCGAGAGCTTCAGAGTCGACGTCGACGAACTCGAGCTTCTTCGACATCGAAATACCGTTGGAGAGGGAGCTGATGCGACCGTGGTTGTCAACGTCGAGGTCCATGATGGAGCTCTCGGAGTTGAAGCCGCCAAAGTCGAAATCACCAGGCATAAACGAGTTTACGTCAAACGCCGAAGAGGCGGCCGGAAGCGAGGAGGAACCTGAGAGGGGGAACGAAAAGGTCGTCGGCAGGGCGGAGTGCGTGGAGACGGAAAGCAGGGAAGGGAGAGCACAAAGCAAGACCTGGTATAGTTAGAAACAAAAAAGATGATCAGAGTCTGTACAGATATGATCATTCAAGTGCGTGAAACTCACCATGAGACCCAGGCTGGCGCCGCTCTTCTGCGGCTGTACAGACGCAGCGCGCGAGGGAAGCTCTGGCTCAAAGGCCTCCATCTTGACGGGCTGTGGTTGTGCGATGGCTTTCCGTGAGAGCTGGTCGTTGAGAGCCCGCTCGCGCTCTTGAGCAGCAGCGAGCTCGCGGCGGAGCTGCTCGACTTCCGAGATGAGTTCCTCTGCAGGCTCATCCTGCTGCCTGCCGCCCGCTAATGCCTGTAAACGCGCATTCTCCTCCTCTAACTCTTGAACGCGGCTGGAGTATTCCAAAGGAAAACACGAGGTAGATGTGAGTTCCAAGATGCATGCAACGGAACATGCGAACATGATGTCACGTACATCTCCATGGTTTCGAATTCCTCCCGCTTCCGTTGCCTACTAAGGAACGCTGCGGCACGGTTCTTGACCAGGCGGGCCTCGCGTTTGCTCATGCCGGAGACGTCTGGCGGGATGAAGTCCTTGGTAGAGACGGACGTGCGGGTCTTCTTGCTGCAGGTAGGCGCAATAGACGCCGCGCGCTTCATCGGTACAACGCTCGACGAAGTGTGACCTTCGTAGTGGCCGTCGTAGTGGCTGTCGTAAGGCGAAAGAGCGGCCTCTGACTCGTACACGGCTGGAGAAGCGGGTGGGACGTCGAAGACCTGGTGGGTTGGGACGCAAAGCGACTGTTCCGAGTCGGAACCATCCGGACTGAGCCTGCTCATGCTCTTGAGCATCCTAGCAGCGGGCATTGGGGAGTGCATGCCCGCGGAATAGTGATGGTAGTTGGCTGCGTAGGAATCAGTGGGAGCAGGGGTGAGGTGCGAATGGTCCCAGGCGTCGGAAGAGGGAGAAAGGAGGGGCGCGTCGCTTGCGATGAGGTTGGACATGTTGAGGGAGGGGACCTGCATGTTTTGTCTAGGAGGAAGATGCGGAAGAAAGGGCCAGGATGGAGAAGACGAAGACGAAGAGGGCGACGATGTTGAAGAGCGAGTTGGGAGGATGGAAGGAACGGAAACAAAAATTGGGAGAGGAAGGTCCCCGGACTTATATCGCCTAACGTGCGCCCTTAGCCGGCCAAATCAGGTTCGCGTTCCTTCTCTCACACGCCTGCGTCCGCTTGATGGCGAGCATTCCCATCAGCTGAATCTAATCTCGACTTTTCAGACTCTTTTCTCGTCTGTGTCGCCTGGGCGAACGCTTGGATCAACGGAATTTCCTTCTCTGGGCCCCGTGCACACGACGCGTTTGTCGTATTCGAGCCAAACCGCCGCACACCGCCCCTTTGAGCACCTCCCGACGCCCCTCCAGGGCCTCCACGCACAAAACACAACCTTTGTGCGTGCTCGGCAGCCCGACCGTTACGGTTTTACGCCGCGTTCCATCGCATCCATTGCTCACCCATTTGTCGTTTGAGCTGCAGTACGCACCGCTTATCGTCGTCCCAACCTCGACACCGAAATAACGCTCTTGCAGCGTTCCTACAGCCGACATCCCCCCGAACGCCGACATTCTTTCCTTCCAAGTAACCTCTTTCTTCCCTGATGCAACCCCTTTCCCTCCACGAGCTCGAAGCAAGTGACTTGCGTCCGCAATGCTCACCGTCCACGCGAACATTCCACCTTCCCCGCAAAACCTTAATTGCTCGCACCTCGACCTTCCCTTTGACTTTCGCCTTGACCCCTCTTTCATCGCCTTCATAGACAGTCTGTCGATCACGAAGCTCCTTCAGGGACCTTTTTACGTCTTTGGCATGCATGGCGAGCCATTCCGCCCTTGCCATGCACCGGGCCTTTCCTCGGGAAGCAGATCCTCGTGTAGAAACCTTTTTATCACGCGAGCAACAGTCAGCCTAATCATAGCGATTGTGCATGTCCAATGACCTTCATGTTTGCCCAGTTGACAATCCTGCAGATTGCGCGACGCAATCCGGTGGCCTTGGCATACGCCTTTAGCCAGTCTGTTCAGCGCCACACCCGCTGCGATCCCGACGTAGGTCTCACCTGGTCTCAATCACCCACAAACACACGTTCCCTTGTCTCATTCGCACTTCCCATCTGTCTTCTGCCTTTACAGCCTGTTTGGTACCCCCATGACAGCTCTTGACAGTGCCCATGGGATCTCTCCGCGGTCGTGCATTCCGATTCGTTCGTGAGCAACTGTCGCCGAGCTGGGGTTCGAGATAAGATGGAGGCATTCACCGCACTGCGTCCGTCCGAGGTACCTTTATACCAGCACTCTTTCATTTGCAGTCGTACAATCCTCGAGCTTTGGTTTTCGCTCGTGTGCGTTCGTCTCGTATTCGTCGTACGGACAAGCAAATATGACGATCACATCCGGGGCAATTTCAAAACCCAGGCTCATCTTTACTCACGCGATCAAGCCACCGCCGTACACAACGTCATCTTTCTCTCATCAGCACAATCGTCTTCCCTTGTCCGTCTTTCTCTGCGTTCGAGCTTGGTTCGAGCACGCTCGCAGGTGAAGACAATGCTCGTTGTACTGCGGTGGACGTCTCAGGGCCCCACATCTCTTCACAAACTCAATCTTGTGGAATCAGCAGCGGTCCGCTCGCGGGATACATATGTTGACAGAACTGCCTTCCGCTGCACACCGGATTTCGTTGGGGTCTCAGCGTCCTCTAGAGAGTTCGTTAGATTACGGCGTAGCTCGTTATCCTCGTCCGACGCCCATGGCTCCTCGACGTACTCAACGCCGTCCACACGACCACTGCAGAACGACTCAACACACCTCTCGTGATATCGCTCCCAATTTCAAAGGGATCAAAGTTGCATGTCGACTTCGATCTCAAGGAACCCATTTAGAGTTTGCGGAAGCAGATGTTTTGCAGATGCTCGGGGTCACAGGATCTGGGGTTTCGATGATGTCGATGAACGAACGTGCTGATGAGACTCTAGAGGAAGAACAGATGTGATCAGCGTTCGGATTGGAGTGCGATAAGATGGGGATGACATCAAACGGCTTTGCAGAAAACTCGAAGAATCTCTCCTTGACTTGTCGTCATAGAGATGAAGACATCGATACAAGGACATGAGGATACGAGACTCTTTCTGTCACTCGCGATGGGCTGCAGGCACGCCGTTCCCCGCCCCGCCAAGTTTTCAAAACACGCCGCCACGATCACGCGGCGAAGACGCCTGGGGAGGCCTGGGGTCGGATGATTCAACAGATGGAAATACTGACCCAAATCACGATCTCGAGCCTAGCGCGTGCGGCGAGGGAAAGAGCCGTCGCCGAGAGGCGAGAAAAGCTCAAATACACGAGCCCGCATTGGCCTGAACTCGCACCCAGAGACGTCGAGGCCCTCGTCTTCTGAATCTTTCCGCGTCCGCCCAACAAATCCCGAAAAGCTCGCCCTTTTGCAAGTCGCAAGATGCAAAATTTTCGCGCAGTGCGCAGGGCACGAGGATCCCAGGGTCCTATTGAAGCGGATCGGCCGTGTCCGATCACGGCTTGCGAGAGGTCGGCACCGGGGGAAAGAGAGTAATAATGGGTGCAGCATAATGAACTCGGTCAGGCGAGAAGGGAGCGAGGTGGGAGAAGTGAGTAGAATTATAATCCGTGTTACTTACTAGCTACAGTGTATGGGGTGTGCGCGACGCGATGGTATACGATGCAAAGGAGGGTTATAGTACAACATCGTCCTTGAGTTCCCAGCTGACCCCGCATCCGCATCCCGCACCCTTTGCCTAGGTAAAACATCGAAGATCAGTTGCTGTACGAGAGTAGAGGTATTACACGACGCACCTGAGGATTCTCGTTCACTCTGAACGACGATCCAATGAGCTCTGTCGCGTAGTCGATGAGTGAGCCCTTCATCAACGTCAGTGAGACCGCGTCGATGTAGACGTTGGCGGGTTTCAGCTCCGTATGCGAAAAGACGCTGCACACAAAAATCAATCGACCAATATGCACTGCCAACGGTGATGGGACGTACTAATCATCTGCCTGCTTTCCTTTCGCGAGCTCGATCGCGTACTGGTACCCGTGACATCCTCCACTGTCTACTCGTATTCGCAAACCAACATCGGGATTATGTTGCTTGTCTGCTATAGTTTTGAGTTGCTATCGCCGAAGAATGCTTATGAGCTAAATGCGATGAAAGCACGGTTTATGCAGACACACCTCTGCAGCCCGCCGCGTTAACAGCAGCTTCGCCTGCTCGTCCGGTACCAAGTCAATGTCATCCTCTGTTTCCGGTGATGGTTTGGCAGAAAGCACAGTAGGTTCGCCTTCGACCTTCGGTGCACGGTATGCGCGCGTGACTGGGGAAGTAGAGAACGGCCGTTGTGCAGAACGTAGCTGAGTAAGCAGTGGAAGCACTGCAGAGCGCGAACAAGACGGTGCGTGAAGAGACGAAGAGAGCGACCGCGTTTGTACGCCTTGAAGTGGTGGTCTGTGGGACGACGAATGTATAAATCGGTGTAGAAGGCGAGTTGTTGAGCTGGACATGGCGGTTGGTAGCGAAGTGTAGTCTTCGTAAGCGCCAGCAAGCTCGGAGGATGCAACCCGGGACTGCCGGGCCGGCTTCCTAGTCGAAGTCGACCCTTTGAGGATTTTCATTCTTTCATCAACTCCCTATGTTCGCCCGGTCGATCCGACCTTGTGAGTCTCATGCAAGTCAGAAATAGCTTCAAGTTCAAAATTCATGCGTTTTTCAAGGGCACAAGTTACCTCAAAGTTATGTACTGATCTGGCTATAACTGTGATCCTCTTGGTGAACGAAATATTCCAAGCCCGGTGCTCACCCACGTCTCTACACACTCTGGCAGTGTTCTCTCCTTACTCTTTCTTATCGCCTTTCAGCTCCAGGGCTTTACGACTTACACTCCCTTCAAACGCCCTCTTTTTTGATCACCATGCGATTCACAACAGTCCTCGCCGGTGTCATCGCTGTTGTCGCTTGCTCTGTGTCGGCCGCTCCTCTGTTTTCCGACGCGAGTGCCCACGATGAAAACACCCTATCAGCTCGCGATTACAACCTTGTAGTCCGTGACGTTCTTCAAGCCATCCATGCACGCGAGCTCGCCGATTTGGATGATGCTATTCCCATGTGAGCACATCCAATACGATATGCACGAATAACAATAATACTCACCTCTCTCTCAAGTGGTATCGGCGCTTTCCCACAGAGGCGCGACGATGAACTCAGAGACAGAGAGACGCATATTAAACGAGGGTGGCCTATAGCACTGGACCCTAAAAAACACTACCTGGTTTGGAAAGCCAAAAGACCGAAAGCATGGAAGCAATCTGGGTCAAAGCCGGCAGAGGGTGGACAGGCTGAGTCGAAACCAGCTACAGATGGACAACCCGAGTCAAAGCCGGCAGCAGGGAGACAACCCGGGTCAAATGAGGCGGCAGAGGGACCTCAGGGAGGGTCGCCGGCATAGTACAAGAATATATTCAGGTGGTTTGAAACGAAAACTGTCGTACCTCGTCATTGGCCACCGCTCGTATATGCTCTTCAGGCGCTCTCTCTCTCTTCAAGCTCTGATGGTGAACACCCTCCCATTTCGTCAACTCGATCTTTGCTGACATTTCTTCATGCAGTCTTCCTACCTCGTCACTGACTCCCTGTATCGCTCTTCTTTTCCCGGGAAATAGGGCCACCTTTTCACCCTGTTCTCTACTTTTCACTCGACGCGATATACACCCAGCCTCAGAGGTGCAGTATTGCTCGTAAGTTGTCACTATGCTATCGTCGTCTGGCGTAGTCAGTGCTCATTTGCTGTCATTTCCAGCAACTTCTCGCTCCGTAGTCGCCTTCGCCTTTCGGTTGCGTAGTCTGAGACAGTTACAGGTATGTACATATTGCTGGTAAGTCCGAGTCATGTTCGTCATGACAAGTCTACACGAGCTGACGGGCTATTGGCAGTGTCGACCCCCTCGGTTCGTCTCCGCATTTCAAGAGTGAGGGATAGTCAACAGTCAATAGAACTTCATTGGCAATTTTGACATTTCCTTGTTACGACCGAGCTGAAACTCACCGCAAGAAAACAAGGCGTGCTCCCCTCTCCCGTCCCACGGAATCTATGTCATCTCTTCGGTGTACCTGCGATATGATGTACATCGTTCGCAATCTTCGTGCTTCACTACTACCTTAAGTAACTACCTACGAATGAAGGCGAAGTACACTGTTCATAACATTTTGAAATCCGGGCATACCAGTCAGCAAACTACTGTGACTCAGACTCTCGATAACGGGCGTCTTCGCCATTCTGTCTACCTATGACGAATCGAGTCGTTATAGCTGCGACTCTCTTACTCAACCACAAATAACATGTTTCGATATAACATGGCCTCTCACACTCCCCCATTCGCTACTTACACTCACGATATATCCATCTCTCGACCTTTCCAAGCATTCTCTAGACGGCGAGCTCGCTGGCCATGACGGCCTCGGAAGCGCAGCCCCTTTTGCCTCCGCGCCATGTTGAGCAGACGCCTCTCCCGAAGATCAAGCTCGCGGTCGTGTTCGCTCTAAAGCTCCTCATTCCAGTGGGGAGCTCGCAGGCGTCGCCATACATCAATCAGCGGTTAGAGCAGATCTTAGGAGGGAGCGCGAATGTGGGGTACTACACAGGGCTGGTGGTACGTTTACCGTGTTACACTCATGCAGAACCTGGTCGCTCAGTGGCGTATGTCCTTTAGTCAAGCAGTTATTCTATTGCTCAAATGCTCGGCATGTATCCGTGGGCGCGTTTATCCGATAGAATTGGCCGAAGACCTGTGGTCTTACTGGGGAGCGTTGGGATCGCGCTGTGCACGTTTGTCTTCGGTTTCGTGGACTCGCTGTGGGGGATTGTGGCGATCAGATTCCTCAGTGAGTGCGTCCAGAGACTGCGGTGGAAGTCTGTACTGAAAGATCGCAGCGGGTATATTCTGCGGGACAACGGGTGCGATGCATGCCATCGTCGGAGAGCTGACGGATGAGACCAACCAGTCTACTGCCTTCCCTCTTTACGATATCATTGCCGCCCTCGGATTTATGGTTGGGTGAGTGGCATCCTCTCTTCAGACCCTCTGTAGCTGACGTGACGCCCAGACCTCTTATTGGAGGGACGTTCGTCAACCCCGTGGCCGAGCACGCGGATTGGACATGGATCACACGATTAGGCTTGCGAGACTTATTCACAGCGTATCCGTATCTGCTACCGAACGCAATCATCTCTGCGTACGCGCTTTTCACCGTTGCGCTTGCATCGGGAATCTTGGACGAGGTGTGTTCCCAAGCGGCAGTTCACGCGTGGATGGTATTGATTGTGAACGTAGACCCTACCGTCACGCAAGGAGGTTCAACAGACGCAGTCGCACAGTTCGTCATCGGCTCCTGGGGAAGACACAGTCGTCGTTGCAGATGAAGAGCTGAAGGAGAATACGACTTTGAGCGCGTGGCAGATGCTCAGGATACCTGTGATTCGTTCCATCAGCGTTGCGACCTTCTTGCTTGGATTTTTAGGGTCAGGTTTCAACCTCAGCGTAGTTCTTATGTCGTACGCGAAAGTATCCCATGGCGGTTTGGGACTATCGGTAAGTTCGACTTTCTTTTGTGGCTCTCAGGACGTTGAAAAATTCGCATCCACAGCCGCAACAAATCGGCATCGCCATGTCCATCATGGGTGGCCTTTCGATCTTCCTCAAACTGAACCTAACATGGATACTCCGTCCCTCGCCACACTCCCGCCAGACCGTCTCCCAGAAGCTCAACTCCCTCTTCGCTCATACGATGGCGGCATGGCCGTTCACATTCTTCGGCTTTGCTGTATTAGGCTGGATCGCCAGGGCAGGCGTAGACGGCGCACGGTCAGGACTGATCTGGACGGTGCTTTCGATTGTTCTCTTTCTCTCTAGGATTGGATGTTTACCTTTCACGTACGTCTTTGTCCAGTCGCCTACTTTGCTCCGCACTGACGTGCTGTGACGTGCTGGAAATAGGCTGGTCATGCTGCTCGTGAAAGAGAACTCGCCAACCCCAGCCTCTTTGGGTACTTTGAACGGTCTGACTGAGCTTATCCAGGCTATCTCCACGGTCATCAGTCCAGCACTCATTGGGTATGTTGTTTCCTTTCGGTTCATTTCAATTGTACTTCTTGCTCACGCTGCCTCTTCAGTTCGCTTTTCGCTTTCTCAAACAATTATCACGTTCTGGGCGGATATTTCTGGGCTGCTTTCTACGTCGCTTGCTCAATCTTTGCCGCTGTCGTTGCGGCGAGGATAGAGAAGCAGCACGTGGAGGCGGATGCTCCTGCACGCGTCGAGGCTTGAGCACGTCGGTCTCTTTATTTGAAATACTGTATACCATGTACCACTCTTTGGATTTTAGGGTTATTTTTATCATTATCGCATCGTAGAACTACAGGAATGCATGTTGCTGTACAATGACTTCGTCGCGTCGGCGTAAAGGATCCGGATATGCGGGCGCTCCAGCGCGTTGAAATATCTCTTGAATTTCCATCTCACTGGGACTCGGAAGCCTTCGGCCTCAGCATCCATTGCACAACCCCGACTCTCAGACTCCCTTTGACGATGAAACCAGCATGGTAAGTGTTCATTATCAACTCGAGCTTCACAATCTGAGACCCCTCCTTATCATCGGACAGCATGAAGCGCGTCACAAATGGTGGTCTACGAACATAATTTAGAACCTCAATCATTGGGTACATTGCTAGTCCACGGTACTCAGTAGGACGAGACGTGAAACAGAGGGAGAGAGGGAAAGAAGAGCGGGAGGCTCAAGCATCGGGTGCGTTTCGGACCACATCACTGATGCACTCACAGTACTATTGCTACGACACTGACCATCCTCAAATCTCCAGCTCTGTTGCAACAGGATCTACACACCAACTTCTCTCATGGAAAGCTAGCTGCCATCTATGTCACCGTGTGTCGGGGGAAGGACGGAGGCCTGACCGAGGGCGAAGCCACCTACTCAAGCAGGCGCCTTTGCATAATATTGTCCACTTATGGCGAATCGAGTCGTTATGGCTGCGATAGTGCTGCGACTCACTTGCTTGTCTTATTAACCACAGATAACATGTTTCGATATAACATAGTCTCTCACACCGTCACCCACGCCCGGATTGCAGTCATCTCTCCACCCCAGCTCGCACCCGACCTCGTTGGCCATGGCGGTCTCGGAAGCACAACCCCTTTTGCCTCCGCGCCATGTTCAACAAACGCCTCTCCCAAAGATTAAACTCGCAGTCGTGTTTGCAGTCAAGTTGCTCATTCCAGTTGGGGGCTCGCAAACGTCACCGTACATCAATCAACGTTTGGAGCGTATCTTGGGAGGGAGCGCGAATGTAGGATACTACAGCGGACTTGTGGTACGCTCTTGTGCTTCCTTCCATCAGTATGCGGCCGCTCACATGTGTTTGCCTCTTAGTCAAGCATCAACTCTATTACACACACTCTTGCGATGTATCCATTGGCGCATTTGTCGGACAGGATCGGTCGACGACCTGTTGTGTTGCTGGGAAGCGTCGGAATCGCGCTGTGCACGTTAGCCTTCGGCTTTGTGGACTCATTATGGGGAATAATTGCGATCAGGTCTCTCTGTGAGTTTTTTGACATACTGTAACAACGACTGGTACTGAGAACCGCAAAGCGGGCTTCTTCAGCGGAACCACGGGGGCCATTCATGCTATCGTCGGTGAGCTGACAGACGAGACCAATCAGTCCACTGCTTTTCCCTTGTACGACATTGTTGCCGCCGTTGGTTTTGCGGTGGGGTGAATGCCGTCCTCTTTCCTAGCTTTCGAATAGCTAATTGCCGCCCCAAGACCTCTTATTGGCGGCACCTTTGCCAACCCTGTAACTGAACACCCGGATTGGACATGGATCACACGGTTAGGATTGCGAGACTTGTTCGCTACCTACCCGTATCTGCTACCGAACATGATCACTTCCGCACTCGCGTTTTTCACAGTCGCTCTTGCTTGGGGCATCCTGGACGAGGTGCGTTTCCCATCCACCATTGTCGGATGCGTCATATTGACATGTAACCGCAGACGCTCCCTTCGCATAAAGGCGTTCATCAGCGTAATGCCTCTCCTGAAGAGACCACTACCGTCAGCGAGGACGAAGACCCGAAAGTAGATGTTGCACTCAACGCGTGGCAGATGTTCGCCATACCTGTCATCCGCTCGATTAGTGTCGCGACCTTCTTGCTCGGGTTCTTAGGGTCGGGCTTCAACGTCGGCGTCGTTCTCATGTCGTATGCCAAAGTATCGCACGGCGGTCTGGGCCTGTCTGTAAGTTCATTGCTTTCTCCAATAATGCTAGGATGCTGACCACTCTCACAGCCTCAGCAAATCGGCATCGCAATGTTCATTATGGGCAGCCTCTCAATTTTCCTGAAACTTAGCTTGACATGGATACTGCGTCCTTCGCCACACTCCCACCAGACGGTTTCTCAGAAGCTCAACTCTCTCTTCGCCCAAACGATGGCGGCATGGCCCTTCACGTTCTTTGGCTTCATCATACTGGGCTGGATAGCCAGTGCGAACGTGACCGGAGCTCGAACGGGACTGATCTGGATCGTGCTTTCTGTCGTTCTCTTCCTCTCAAGGATTGGCTGCATGCCATTCACGTACGTGTGAGACCAGTCATGTGTCTTCTTCGTGCTGACAGTGTCGTGGTCAGGTTGATCATGTTGCTGGTGAAGGAAAATTCGCCATCGCCTACCTCTCTCGGAGCCCTGAATGGCCTGACTGAGCTCGTCCAGTCTGTTTCTGCGGTCATCAGCCCTGCGCTCATTGGGTACGTCGCCTTCCATGCTTCCTTTTCTGCCACTCTCGCTCACTCCTCTGTCAGTTCCCTGTTCGCTTTCTCCAACAACCACGACGTCCTTGGAGGGTATTTCTGGGTCGTCTTCTATGTTGCCTGCTCAATATTTGCCGCCGTCATTGCAGCAAGGATAGAGAAGCAACATGTAGAAGCGGAAGCTACCACCGCGCACGTCGAAGCTTGAGCTCAAGGTTTTAGGATGATTGTATTGCATGTACTGGTTTTTGCACGTTGGATTATCTTTATTTTGGAGCATATCATTTAGGCATTGTAGAATTCTAGATACAGGAATAGAGGCATCTATACAAGGGAAATGTCCGATGGTTTGATGCAGGGTAGTGTTGAACGTGCAGGAGGAGAGTGGCTGTAGGCGCATCGCAAAGATGTTCAGAGAAGAGACATCCTACAACTCGAGAGATGAGACATTTGAATAGACAGAATCCGAGTCTGAAGCTAGAGACGATTCAAGTACGAAGGAAGGCATATTCTCCACTTCCTCCTGTGGCTTCAAGTCAATACCTACAAATAGTGCGTCAGCGGATTTCGCAACGACGACACAAAGGGGGACACTTACGATAGGTCATGAGTCTATTTGGGAAGCTATACAGCAATGACACCATGGGGTCATATCCGACGTCAAGACAGACCGTCGCTGGCTTCTCTACGCCTTCGGAGTGGTAGAATTCGACTATGGCTTTGAAGAGCACGGTGGAACGGCATACTTTGTGGCCACTGTTCATGAGCCTTTGGAGGAACACCTCGGATACGTCTCTACAAATCGTTCGCCAAGTCAGTCCGTGAAAGGCTTTACAGCTGAGGACGTATGGTATGTACACTTCGCGCAGTATGACACGATCGTACTTGTTCTCTTTCGCGGCATAGAGAAGGTAGCTGATGACGTGGTAGGCAATGAACTCGTTGAAATCACCGTATTTCTGGCCATACTCCTCCCACATTGTCATCACGATCTGCGGCTCCTCGACGTCTTCAGAACGGGTAGTGCCTGTAGTGGACGCAACATCCGACTGTCCAGCGTTGTCTGCTGGTACGGACGGCTGTGGAGAGGTCGAGCTGCGAGATCGGTGGTGAAGGACCAGCTCTTTGAGCTTGCTTCGCGTGCGAGCTAAAACGCTTTGGCCACCAGCAACACTCCGCGTGGCGAGAACGAGATTGGGGTCTGGCATACAGCTGAAGGATCTCGGCAAGCTGAGGGACGGGCGAAAGTGATGGGTGATGATAGTTTCGAGATGATGGCTCGACGATTTCCATCGTTGCAATTGACAGGAGGTTATAAGTCCGTCCGTCTGTCACAGCCTCAGCGTATGAAAGGACAAAGCACTGTGGCCTTGAAATTTGAGCTCATAGAGTATCGTGTGTATAGAGCGACCACGACTTACGTATCATAGACATTGTTGCTTATGGCTACAGTCGTTCAGTGACCTAACAACAAATGCAGTCAAAGAAAAAGACGTCAGAGAACAAGCATGGGCGTCACCGAATGGACAGCCTGAGGGACGGACGTACTCGTGGAGGCCATAACGGCATTACTTGATGGAGGGCTTTGAGAACAACGTTGTGGAGAAGGTCAGTAGCGTTAGAACTTAAAAGTGGTGTGAACTGTGGCTAAGACCTAACCGTGGAATGGGATTTCAGGACAATCTTCAGAGTGAAAATTAGAATCAACAACGTGAACGTATCAGTGCAGCACTGCGTTTCGCAGTTCAGCTATGAGACTATGTACAAAGCAACGAGAGCAAGTATCAAACAAGGCGAGACAGCGAGAGCAATAATACAGTGTGAAGCGCGAGATGCCAGAGTGAACGAGATATAGATATTGAAATGCAGGGACTAGGGGAAGGTAGTGATGTCCACGGTGATAAAGCAGAGAGTCGGTAATTTATACTGATGAGCGAGCGAGTGAATTTGTGAATCCGTCATGCATCCATGACGGTCTCGACATACTGTCGAGTCTGAGTGCATGTGTGGCCGTGCAGGTTGCGCTCCAAGACACTACGGACCGATGATGCGATGCTGGAGTGCAATTCTTCCAAGATTTGCGCCTCTAGATCGGCGATCAAGGACTGAGCGACCTCGTTGGGGGAGTTAGAGGGAATGAATTGTGGCGTCGCGGGCCAAGGGGTATCGCAAGTTGCGTTGTACTGACTGTCGTCGTAGGGCGGAGCATTGTAGGAAGACGGGTGAGGTAAATGTCCCGGAGAGACAGACGGCTCGTATGAGGCGCGGGGGATGACCTGAGGTGCACATGAGAATGCTGAAGGAGGATGATGATCTGAGTGCCTTGGTGCAGCTGGGTTACATTGACGAGACGGCTGGTATTGGACAGTTCGTGAATGAACAGCGTAGGATGGAGCCGCTGGTAAAGGATTTTAACAAGAGGGCCATCTACAAATAGGAAACTATTCAACTCACGCGTTGTGATACTCGGCGCAGGCACAATCGGCAATTGCAGCCTCTCACATCCGTTGTAGGAGGAGGAGTCTACAACGAACACCGTTTCAGAAAGAATCCCCTATGTGTGACTCGTATGTATGTACGTACCGTTGCTTGCGACGGAATGCCCAGAGACAGAAGACTGGCAGGCAGGCAGCAGGCACACATCCAAGGCCATGTGAGGAAGATTTGAAAGCTTGCGCGTCTTAGGGGTACATTTTCGTTCCCTTTCTTGTTCGCTCATTTTCTGCGAAACAGAGACTGAGCCCCTGGGTTAGCGCCACAGAAGCACATGGTGACGAACCGCGATGCGTTTTCGAAGCTCGATGACGAGTTCGCGAACGAAGTCTATCTCTCGCGAAAGACCGTGCAGCACAGCGCAGCACTGAGCCAATAATCCTGCTGCAGATAATGCTGCAGCTCTTAAGCGTTCTGTGAGATCTTGAAGGCTACGCACTGTGGCGTCAGCACTGGCGGATGCGCCTGAAACTCGTACAAGACGTACTTTCGCAGCCGATCTTCTGTCTGCACTACAAACTCCTCATCTGGGACAAACCCATCCCGAACAACTGAAACCAGCAGTTGTGTCGTTTCTTCGAGGGTAGCGTCGAGGTGCCTTAGCTTATGCCGAGGAAACTGAGAACTCAAGATCGTCCAAATAAGCGGAATGAGACCGAGAGCACCAAGAACACCGAGTATGAGACCAAGAGTGTTGTACGGTATCTCGACCGTCATTCTTCAACTAGTTGCGCGCCGTCTTGTTGGGGATCCGACGAGGAGGATTGGGTGTGTTTTGATGGGTAGCGGCGAGAGCATCATGGCGAGATTTATTGCAGTCTATGGCGTCCAACGAGGCTTTACTGGAAAACACGTCTTCATCGCGTGCATCAGAAACGCAGACGCAGGAATAAGAATTCAATAAATCCGAGATGGTGCAGGGATCTGACTTGGTGTAAAAGGTAGGTCTCAGAGAGGCATGCGTCGGCGTTCAGCGCTTAGTGCTTAGCGTTCGAGACTAAAACACGTGCATGCCACGCGAGCACAATCGATCTTAGGTTTGAACGGCCGTACGCTACCTACAGCTTTGCTCACCACTCGCTGCCTCGCCCAACTCACCCGTTCCATGGGCAACTGAAATGAGTAAACAACGAGCAGACTACCTCAGGGAACGGTCGGCGGGGACGAGCGCAGGATATACCGGCGTGGCAGCGCTACTCCCGGGTGAAGTGCTGTGGAGGGAACGCTACACATACCTGGAGGCCCATGGATATGTTTTGAGGCAGAGATACCGTCCTGACTGGGTACCATCCTGGCTGAATACGGGCTTTGCTCCGTATTCGTGCGAGGACTCGATTATGTCACTAGTGCGTCCCCATTGCTACTCTACATGCCATTCTACTAAAGGCCGTCCTCCTAGGAAGACCAGATCCTCGATGCCGTACGCTTGAGAGACAACCTCACAGTTGCCATAAAGATAGTGAGCTCTGCATCTGAAGAAATTACTATTGCTCGCCTGCTTTCCTCAGCAGAAAGCTCTCGTAATCCCAATAACCACTGTGTCCCCATCGAGGACGTGATCCCTGATCCCTTGAATCCGAACAAATCGCTTCTAATAATGCCTTATCTGCGACCATTCGACTCCCCACCATTTGAGGTGGTTGAAGAAGTAATGGACTTTATTAAGCAAACACTGGAGGTCAGTACCTCGCATCAGCAGACGATATTTAATGTTCATGTCATGCGAGTAGGGATTGTGTTTCATTCATAGTCAAGGGATTGCACATCGGTCAGTCGGCCCATTTGCATCAGATGTCAGGTGCCTTACACTTGCTTTTCCAGCGACTGTACATCGGGGAATATTATGATGGACGGTCGTTCATTATTTCCTGATGGTCACCACCCTGTATACAAACGAGCAACGCAGGACATCTCAGGAGAAGCACGACATTTCAATCGGGTCGGGCGTTCGATTAGGTATTATTACATTGATTTTGGAATGTCGTCACACTTCAAGGGAGATGAATCACCGTACGTCTTGGGTGCCAAGGGTGGAGATCAAGATGTGCCAGAACTGTCAAACGAATATCCATACAACGCTTTCATGGTCGACATCTTCATCTTGGGTCACCTGTACGAGATGGAGTTTCTGCAGGTCAGTGTAACCATCTGGCACTCGCTTCAAAGCTGATCTTCCTGTAGGTTTATCTCGGACTCAGCTTCCTCGAGCCCCTCGTCTCTGCCTTGACACATTCACAGCCTGAGAGGCGACCGACGGCAGAATCAGCTCTGAGGATGTTTCACGACATTCATCAAGGGCTGAATCACACCCATCTACACTGGAGACTTAGGAAGCGTAGTGAAAGTGGGACGGAAAGGGTTGTATATGATACCATCTCTGCTGCAAAAATGGGTCTCAGCCTCGTGCGTCGTGGTATCATGGGGTACGCCATCTGTGCTGCTGTCCGTTGTGCCCGCAATTGAACTCTCTCGACAGATCATGACCTCGCTCTCTGCCCTCGCCCTCGTCACATTATACGCACATCCTCTCGCATCGCATCATAGTCACCCTTCGCTCTCACACTGCTTTCGTTCACATCAATCGCAATCATAGTGTTTTCGTCTCTCTTCAAAACAATGTTTAGTTCATATTCTAGATGCTGCAAATCTCTTTCGACGAATGCAACCCCGACCCTCCTGTGAACGGCCATCATGAGGATTGGGACATGCTGCATCCGCGTGTACTCTGCTCAGGGCGCTCGTGACGCTTCAATAACTTCAAGTGAGTAAAGACGCTTTCATTCTCGCCAGCAAACCGCCGGTCTGATCTCGTCGGCAGAGCCTTTGCGCACATGCCTCACTAGACCTCACTAGTAGTCACTGGTCAAGCGAATGGCGACTGAGGGCCTATGTATCGCCTCGCTTGAATGCGCACACACCAAGACGGCGAGCCATCGCATCCGCTCGGAATGATGGATCATCCAGGACAGCAATTGTACGACATGCTGAGCAGTGCTGAGCATGATCTCAGATCTCGTCGCGCAACCACGTTCATGCTCCGACGATCTAGATCGAGACGTCGTGCATATGCCGCATTTGGCCACCTTGCAACTCTCTTGTACTGACAACTTGTGTCTTGTTGACCTTGTACTCAGTCTGCTTAATACCCAGCGATAGAGCGGTGGCTCTGTCACATTCTCTCCATCTACTGCACTCATCCGCTGCATTTCTTCGCTCACTGGCTATCTATTTTCTGACAGCATGAGTGCGCCGACCGTAGATCATCTCAGTGTTCATCGTGCCATCACAAGGTCCAGACCCCTGGGGAGTCTGCATTCAAGTGAGATATTGTGGAGGGAGCGGTACACGTATCTACTGGACAGAGGGTACATGCTTAGACCTAGGTATCACCCGGAATGGAAGCCTTCCTGGCTTGGGACAGGGCAGCCACATTTCTACTACGAAGATTCAATAATGTCTTTGGTATGTCACTTCCCGTTCGCACTCTGCTGTACTGAGTACGGCGTTCTTCAGGAAAGCGACGTTTTGGACGCCATTCGCGTTAAGGACGGCTCTAGAGTCTCTATGAAGGTGGTACGCGCCGACTCCGACGAGATTCGAATAGCCCGCTTCCTGTGCGCCGCCGGCTCACACAACCATTGCGTCCCAGTGGAAGACGTGCTACCAGATCCTCTAGACAAGGACAACGCCCTTCTCATAATGCCATATCTGCGACGATTTGACGATCCCCCTTTTGAAGCGGTCCAAGAAGTCATGGACTTCATCCAGCAAACACTCGAGGTCTGTATCCTATCTCTTGATTATCTATAGTAATTTATGAGAAGCGTAGGGACTATGCTACATCCACGGTCAAAGAGTCGCGCATCGGTGAGTAAATCATCCAGGTACTGCCAAGTAATATATCGCTCATGTTCTTTTCAGCGATTGCTCTTCAATGAACATCATGATGGACGGACGGCCGCTCTTCCCCAACGATCACCATCCAGTGCACACCAACGCAACGCTGGATAGCTCTCGTAGATCATATCATCTCAGTCGTCCTGACCATCCAGTCAAGTACTATTTCATTGATTTTGGGATGTCCTCTCATTTCAAGCAAGGCGAGTCGCCGTATGTGTTGGGTGCCCAAGGTGGAGATCAAGATGTTCCGGAGCTTTCCAACGAGCATTCTTACAACGCGTACATGCTCGACGTATTCATATTAGGACATCTCTATGAGAAGGAATTTGTACAGGTGAGTTCAGAAGACATTTTGGACATCACTTCATATCTAATATCGGTTTTGAGAACTACCTTGGCCTTGAGTTCCTCAAGCCTCTTGTCGCCGCGATGACGTCCTTGCAACCGGAGAGGAGACCAACGGCAGAATCGGCCCTCGGAATGTTCCACACTATTCATAACGAACTCAATCATACGCAGTTGCATTGGAGACTGAGAAAAGGGGACGAGTCTGGAGCGGAACGGGTCGTCTATGATACCATTTCCGCCGCAAAAGTGGGATTTAGTCTCGTCCGCGGTCTTATAGGGTACGATCTCCGACAAAATCTTTAGATGCTAGTCGTTGACCTACTCCGTCAGAACCTGACCGGTCTCTATCCTCCTTTTCTGCATCTTTGTCTCGTCGTCGTCGTCCATTGCTGTCCGTTGCTTCCGCTTGTCCGTCTCTCATTGTCGTCATGTACCGTAGCCAGCTCCCACGGAGGGATTTATTTGCCCTGTATCCTAGATACAACTATGTGACCGTTGTTGGTCCATCTCAGCAACTTGCGTTCACAACAATTAGAACACGCCACAGTTGTGTGCCGAAAAAGGCGCTCGGACGTTTTAGCTCTAGATGACACGTTCCCCGACCACTTTCGTTTCCAACAGATTAACATACGAATACATAAGTACATCGGTCAAAGCACTGCACAAACGCACGCCCTATGCATTTCCTGGCCTCCATGCACATGCACGAATGGGCGAACCATCACAGCCATAGAGCTTCAAAGGCAACATGCTCACGACCCATTGGCCATGCAGGATCTGCCCCAAGTTCGTGAGGTTTTCCGCGATGAGACATCCTGCACCGAGGACCACGTTGTGTACGCTAAAGTCGAATTGAGGCTCTGGTACTGCAACGGTAGGGAGGAGAGTCTCATCTGGGCTGAGAGTGTCAACGCCGATGAGGGTGATACCTGTTGCCAGCATTCGTTCCGCTGCCTCCTTGGACAGATATGGGTGTTCGAAGTACGCGTCGGTGCCCCAATGTCGGTCCCAACCCGTTCTGATCAACACCATACCGCCTCCTGACCGCCCGCTCACGAGATCCTTCATGTTCTCCTCCCAACCCTCCACGTCCTTCCACTCAATCCTCTGTCTTTCCACTGTAGATGGAAATGCTGCCGTCCAGAGTGTGTGTTAGATCGATAATCTCCTCGGGCATCATGAGGAGTTTGGACGATACAGGATATGAGTCTTCTATGTTTCAAGTATCTGTCAGCTCAAACACGAGTATCGTATGGATGAAGCTCACCGTCGGGTTCGTTGCAACTTGCAGAAAGACGAGAAGGCCACAAAGAACGCGACTGGTCAACCGGTCCGATGCGGCCCGCTAGTGCCCGAGACGAAGCCCGAGGTTCTGCACGCTGGCCAGAGACTCTCATCTTCCTCCTATGCGAAACGTATAAAACCGCGTTTTAGGTACGTCTGAACGATGTTACCCTTGAGAACATCGCTCAGACTACTACGCCGTGCTCCCCACAGCTCATCACAACCATCCGTATTCTACGCAGGCATTCGACGCGCCATGTCTTCAGCAGCACCGGAGAAGCAGCTCTTCGTCATTTGGGCACCCGACCAGGTAGACGCAAACGCGTTCAGCCGTCGTCTGGAAGTGCGCCAGGATCATTTGAAGAAACTCGGACCACTGTTCCAATCCGGTGTCATCAGTAAGTACTTTTTCGCCTTCGATACGCCGAACGTATACCCATGCATCTTGCGCCTTACAGAGACCGGAGGCGTCACCATTACGCCTGAAACATACCTCACGGAGTCCAAGAAGATTGGTGGATCGATGCTGGTTGTGGAAATGGAGAGCTTGGACGCAGTCAGGAAGTTTGTGGAGGGGGACATTTACTGGAGCAACAATGTGGTGAGCACGCTCTAATCCTTCCGTAGCATGGCAAAGGCATGACGTTTGGTGGCTATCGCCTCATACAGTGGGACAAGGAGAAGATCACCATCTTACCCTTCGTATCTGCTGCAGTTCCTAAAGCATGAGATGCAACAGCAGTGTACATTTTGTATTATACAAGGTTTTCTCTTCAAATCACCAAGGAACCTCTTCGGCTCAAAGTCCTAATTTAATTCCCACGATCGAGGTAGAATGACGTTCAAAATCTAGTCTAGGATAGTCGCAGGACCTGGAGAGCTGCCAGTGTGACGAGTGTCCGGCCCGGCCATATATGTTCTCCTGGGTATAAATATTGGGCACTCTCAGAGCTACGAGCATGTTATCCGAACTCTTCGCTCTCTCAAAGAGATCTATACAGACCACGACAAGACTTCCGTTCTACTCGACCATGTCCGCGCCCACGACTTTCAAGTTCGCCATCTGGGCTCCCGATTACTCTGATGAAGAGTGCCTCGCGCGTCGTCTGTCCGTCCGGGAGCGTCATTTGGTCAATGCGAAGAAGCTGACCGAGGCAGGAACCTTGAGTGCGTCGCGCCTCAAATCTCTTCCATATAAATGCCAGTCTGACGATCGATGTTTTGTAGAGCTTGGTGGTGCGATGTTGAAGGATGGGACGCACTTGACCGATCAGCCCAAAATGCAAGGATCGTTGATGATTTACGAGGCTGAGAGCATAGATGTAGTGTGGAAGCTAATCAAGGAAGACATCTATTACACTGGCAATGTGGTACGTGGCGATATACCTCTAATTCAGAGCTGTCCTCATGTGCAATCCACAGTGGGATAAGGAGAGGCTGCAGATCACGCCGTTCAAGTCTGCTGGGCTGTAATAAAGTGGATGTCGTATCTATCTTTCAATGTCATAATTGCAGAGGACGGTCTTGCCTTTGCATTCAAATGGCTCTACAACACACAACATAACCCAGAAACAAGTACAACTTTGACCCCAACTGACATCGTCGGTCCCAGTTTTCACTTCTCAAATCTTCAAGCTCAGCTCCGCCTCTGCCCGCTTCCACACCTCCCTACCCTTCACCCACGTACTCTGCACGTATCCCTTGCGATCTAACACTACCAAGTCCGCATCCGCACCAGCGCGGAGCGTACCCTTCTTATTCTCGACGCCGAGGCACTTCGCGGGGTTGTAGGTTGCGCATTTGAGAGCTTCGCCGAGAGAGCAGCCAGTGAAGCGGGTGAAGTTGCGAACGCATTTGTCGAGAGTCACAACGCTGTTATATGAAGAGCGTCAGTGAGCAGATTGGAATGAGAGGAAGGGAAGGAAATACGGACCTGCCGGCGAGGGTGTTGGTGCCTTCGAGGTACAGCTTGTCGCCCTCCTTGATGAAGCGTTTGCCGTCACGCCATTCATGCGCACCGTCGCGAAGATGAGGATCCAAGATCTTCATAGCTATGAGACGGACGTCAGTACCTGTTACAATACCACAGCAGCGAGTAACGCACCATCTGTAATCAGGATGCATCCCTCCGGGAACGCAGAGTACGCGAGCTGGGGATCTACACGTCAGTATGCACCTTTCGGAATACAAGTAAAAACTTACCCTGACGGAGTTGGGATGCGAGTGTATCCCATCGACGATCATCTCATAGAACGGCCTCTCAAACGGCATATGGGACACTGCACCCTTCTTGAGCTTGAGGTCGCTGTCCACTGCCTCCAGTGTGGGGGTCTGTGGCGGAGTGACCAACTCGTCAAACGCCTCACTTCCTGCGCCGCTGGCCATCTTCTTAGCAAAGAGGGAGCCGGTGGATGGCGAACGGGCGAGGGCGTCAGCGCCGGTGGGGAAGGTCGATGTAGTGGGAGACTTTGCGTTGGGCACAGGGACGTAGGGGGAAGCACCGAGGAGACCGATGATGGAGGGGTCGCGGTGGTGAAGCTGCGGCATGGCGTTGAAGAGATGGGTAATGAGGCGTGCGCCGGAGACGACAGCGGCGGTAGCGATGTCCGTCGAGGCGATACTGTATCGAATGTGAGTGAACAATCGTGACAGAGAATTCACGCAGCTCACCTATGTCCAATAGAGAATACCACACCTCTCTTGACCGCTTCCTCCAATCCGCGTTTGACACCGTCAACCTCGGGAGCAGCGGTGATGATACGCACACCAACTGCTTTCTCCTGCCCGTCCTCCGTCATGAGCCAATCCTCCTTGTCAATGAGGTTCTCTGCTCCATAGATCTCCTCGAATGTCTGGAAGCCGGCGGGAGCGGGTTGAAGGTATTCAGGAGCATGCGCACCACGTTTTGCAAGCTGGATGAAAGGTCCTTCTGCGTGCCATCCGAGTAAAGTGGCTGAGTTGTTGGCTTGGTATGGACGAAGGAGGTTCAAGATGGTGGGGTAGAGGGACTTTTCTTGAGTCTAAGCGAATGTCACACGTGAGCCTTTGCCATAGGGACGAGAAATGTAGGGCGTACGATGATGGTAGGTACCAGGGACGTCACACCGGTTTCCACGATCTTCTCCGCGACAGTCTTCAAACCCTGCCTGTACGCCTCCTCATCGCCGTCGTACACGGAGAAGTCGAACCCGTATGCTCCGTTAATCTGAATGTCCATGAGACCAGGACTTGAATGCAAAGATGTCAATTTTGCACACAACATCGGAGCGCACAGAACTCACCTCAGGACATTCCCGCCGAGGTCAATGATCTTCGTGGGTCTCTCCTTCCGCAGAAAGAATGTACGCTATGCCACATCTGAGAGTTCATTGTGAAATGAAAACACAATCGCACGTACCTGTGCATCCAAGATGACCCCACGTCGCTCGTCAATCCACAAGTCTTGCTCGACCAAGCTCCCATCTTCCAACGGCAGGAGGCAGTTCGTGAAACAGATAAGGCCGTTGTCCGCGCTCATCCTGGGGTGTCTGTGTGTTTGTGAGGGGACGCGGAGGCGTGATGGGGGTTGTAGTAGGTGGAATCCATAGGCCGCTGTTGGCGCAACGAAGACTTGAAATATGGACGAAAATGTTCCATGTGGACTCGGACCGGAGATTCGAGGCGATCAAGAGCAGCCTTGTGCTCTCCAGATCTTGGGACCACCAGCGGCGACCAACGTGCCAGTCCGGTCCACAGGCTCTCAGGGTGTTCTGCGTACTTCGAAGTTGTAGAAGGTTGGTAGAAAGTGATACGAGAGTTCTTTGGGATTCGGGAGGAGAGACGATGAGACTCGCCGCGGCGCCACATTCCCTTGGACCGTAGCTGCAGCAGGTCTTATGTGCTCTCGGTGTTCCACGGTCATACATTAACCCATGGACAACTAAGCCAGCTACCAGCGCAGCAACAAAGCCTCAAAGTCCAGCGAAAAAGACAGGGAAAAGGCGGGGAAGTATCTGGAAGAAGCGCGTCTATTCCGGGACGCCTAGCATGAGGAGATTGAAAGGCATTCGGCAGGAATCACATCTCGAATCTCATGCTGACGGCTGCCGGGTGATTATCAGGAGCACTTCCTGTGGTCTAAAATGTTCTGTGGGGAGAGCAGCTGTGCATTTTTGAGCTCGTTATGGCGTCGTAGAATGGCTGTGAGTCAGTTGCGAATTCGGAGCGTGGGAAGGCATGGCTTCAGAATCGGTCATCCACCCCGTTGCTATATTATTTCCCCCTTCTCCTCCTCATTCCCGACCTCCTCTCCGTCGCCCCTCCTCTCCTCCTCGTCGCCATCCCCGACGCCGACCATGGTCTCGCCGACGCCCACTCCGACGTTCAACGATCCGCCAAACTACGCCTTCCCCTCTCACCGCTTCAACCGCGTCCTGCGCGACTCCTCCAAGACGCCGATCGTTCTCGTCGCATGTGGCTCCTTCAGTCCCGTAACCTATCTCCATCTCCGGATGTTCGAGATGGCCCGAGACTATGCTCGCCACAATACGGACTTCGAGATTGTTGGAGGGTATCTCAGTCCTGTCAGCGACCAGTACAAGAAGCCTGGTCTGCTCGCCGCCTCGCATCGGTAAGTCCCCTGCGCACCTGGCCATGGCTATTTCCGGGACGTCTGATCGTCATGTGGACCTACCTATTTACCTCTTGCTTCTCTTCTAGAATACACATGTGCACGCTTGCAACAGAGCAGACGTCGACATGGCTCATGGTCGATCCATGGGAAGCTGTCCAGGAATATCAGCGGACCGCCGTCGTGCTCGATCACTTCGACTACGAGATCAACACCAAGCTCGGCGGCGTCACGACTGCGGATGGAGAGCAGCGTCATGTCCGCATCCTTCTCCTCGCTGGGTCCGACCTCATTGCCACAATGAGTGAACCAGGGGTGTGGTCCGAGCCAGATGTACGTCCAAATCTCTGCGTCATATTCCTTTGCCCTCTCGTCCTTCTACTGGGGGATTCGTCAGTCTCGCTATGTGTCCTTGAGATCCGCTATGTCGCGTTCCACGCTCCCATCACGATTGGTACCCCACCGCGCCTATAATTGTCATCCACCGATTGTTCATATCCCGATTCCGATTGCAAAGGCATTTATGACACGAGCTCACGCAATCTCTTCTTCCTTTTACAGTTGGACCACATTCTCGGGCGATACGGTACCATGATCGTCGAACGTGCAGGATCCGACATGGTACAAGCTATCGACAACCTCGCGCGGTGGAAGCACAACATCCACCTCATCCACCAGCTTATCCAGAACGACGTCTCCTCTACGAAAGTGCGCTTGTTCCTGAAGCGTGGGCTGTCGGTGCGGTACCTGCTCCCGAATCCTGTAGTGGACTACATCGAGGCAAATGGGCTGTACGTGGATGATGGACCGACTGCGTCTGCGGCGAGTGGGGCTGTACAGGCGGAGAAGGAGAAGGGCAAGGAGAGGGAGAGAGACGCGTCGAGTAGCAAGACGCAGAGCTCGTGATACGCGTGGAGAAGGAGGAGATGAGATGAAGAAAGTCCATGGACGAGGTGTACGAACTGCATCACAACAACTATAAGACACACTACACAACACAACCTATCAGCACGACGACGCAGCGGAAGAAGCCAATCCCAGACTGTTTTTACTATATATCAAGCCGATCTTTCTAGATGATATGCAACTCCGCTATCCGACCCCCTTCCTTTCGTTTGTATGCTTATCATGATTTTTCCCTCCTTGTTTATTTCTCTGCCTTTCGTTTCTCGGGGTTTCGCTGCTGGATCTGATGTGGAGAAGTCACGGTTCATCTATCATGCATGTACTCAGCATTCCTTCTACAAGGGCTCGTGTAATTGTGTACTCGAACAACTTCTATCTGATAACTCGATGGGTGACCTTGGTGGAGCATGATTCTGGTTCGGTTCTGGTGAGCAAAGCGTAGGAGCCGGATGTATCGAACAACCGCGTTCGAGTGCGGTGAGGAGTTTGTCGGCCAAGTCAAATTGCGCATCGACGTTTCGCTCGGATGGTCAGACGAGCAGTCACAAGAGGTATAGTCGTAGCGCAATGTGCACTTGGTATTTGGAAATACAACACTGGGTTGGGTCAGACATGGTCAGACGACAACTTCGAACTAAGTATGGCGTTCGGAAGATATCGGGTAGAGCTATCTCCTTCACAGAAAATTCGCCATCTCAACTGTGCGTGCACATGAGCTTGCTATGACATTACCATACGTCTCGTAATGCTTTGTTTCTTGCTGCTAATGTTGGCCTGAACGTTCAGGACGAAATGTCCAAATACTGGAGCCTGGTACTGTAGGAAGGAGCTTCGGCGACTCGGGCCAAGCGACAGAAGTTCGCGTGTCAGTAGACGCTGTACGTTGCAATGTGATATCGTGGGCGAGGTGATAATGTAAAGGGGTCCTCACTAACGACCACCTCTCCCCAGACTCGCCCAGAATTTTGCCTTCTCCGCTAGGAGATTGGTGCTTCAAGACTCTGCAGGAGGTCGTTGAAATCCGAGAAATAACAAAAAGTGTTGAATTTGGTGAGTGAAACAAGGTATCTATACAGGTACATGCTAATGACAAGCAGAAAAGAACGCGTCAGCGTTGTGGATTACAAGTCCAAGTTACAATGAAGCAAAAACAAGACGATGGATGTTTGCAGACTCGTATCCTGCGCTAGTAGAATCCGTTGAAGGTCTTTCAGGACCAATCAGCCTCGTTGAAGATACCCATTCCTCCCCATTGACCGTCGGTGCCCTGCTCGGCCTTCCCCTCCTGGACGAGGGTTTCATTCTCTTCAAAAGAAGAATCGCCGGAGGTTGGGAAGCTTTCTGGAGAGACAAACCTCGAAGTCTCCTGGCCTGGGTACCTTGCCCTCGCGATCATCGCGTAATCGTCACTGGAGGGGCTGGGCCGACCAGCGGGAGGAGAGGAAGAGCTGCGGATGATGGATGGGAGACTGTCGTTGCTCGTAGTTCGGATGAAGCGTGGAGCGTTGGCTTGACGCATGTTTGCCTGGGTGAAGGCGATGGACCTGGCGAAGACAGCAGTTACAGCCTTGACGGACGCTACCCGATCTGCGGCGGCAGTCCCTGCGATGGTCTCCAAACGACGATCGAAAGGGTCCTCGGCAGCTGCTTCCATCGCTCTAATATCCTCGAACCTCAATTCTGCTCCTCGAGCCGGTCGCGGGCTTGCGATCATGAAGACGGAGCCGAAACGCTTCTTCATCCACATCGCGAACGGGGTGTGCTTGGCGAGAGCTGCCTCTCGCGAATTGGGAGCGATCTGCTCTTCTCTGCTCACTGCTTGAGCAGCCCAATGAGCAGTGTACTCTTCTGGCTTCCAAACACCCCAGGAAGACGGGTCGAAGGACTTGAGCGGTTCGCAGTTTGCGACACGAGCGGGCACAACTTCAACTGGTGAAGAGGTCAGCAACTCGAGTGCAGCCTGTGCTCCGATCTGTCCCCTGGGATTCAGAGCTGAGAACGTAACGTTCTGCGCAATTGAGAGTGAGTTGGAATGATTATCGTGTTGTCTGGAGCCGGAGCTTACCTTCGTCATCGTAGACTTCACTTCCTCACTCTTGCCTCTAGCGATGCTATCCTCTTTCTTGACCTCGCTTTGCTCGTCGCTACTCCCGCCATTAGTCCCCTTTCTATTCTCTCCTTCGCAGCCTTCATTGTGGTTGACGGTGGTTTGCACTGACTTGTGCATCCGCGTAACGGCAGTAGACATGATCGCCTCTACGGCGATATACTGCGATGAAGGTCAGTCGTCGGTGCATATCTGTGTATATTGGAGTTGCTCACCTCGTATCCCAGATCATTCATCTCCATAAAAGTCCCCTTCTTTCTTGTCAACAACTCGCTACCTGCTTTTTGCACGCATACGTGGTTGGGGAGACGATTCCTTGCCCGAATGCATGCCAGGATGGATGTGGCCGTCGACATTGTGAAAGGTCCTGGTGGTTGTGATTGGGTAGTCGTGGATGCGGTCGAAGTAAGTGATAACCTCGCTAGTCTGATTCGCAAGTGCTGATTGTGACGTGGAAGGCGACGCGGGGGTATGATCGAGGAAGGAGGAGGGATGCAGCGATTTGAGGCGCGTTGGCCACGGTCGACGCTTTGCAGGCACAAACGCTCTTTGTCGAGGTACAAAGAAGATGAGTGAGAGGTACCCGAGGCCACAAGGTGGCTGTTACTCGCTTCTCACTGTCTCTTCGCTGCCTCAGCTTTGAGGGGAAGAGATGGAGAAGAGACTTGGAAACGAAAGCGACCTTCAACTGGTCTCGATGGCACGCCTCAAGGAGAAACTCGGTTAGATCTCCTCACCACGTGATGGATAAGCGCTCGCTATGTAGGTCATTGTCTACGCCCCGGCTGATAGTCTACGGGTACTTATGCTGCTCTTTTACAGACAGGCACTGCTATTATCTTGAAGGCTTGAAGCCTACAGCTCTGTTCAAGAAGGAGGGATATCGTGAAGGATTTAATTCTGGGTGTCATCTGCAGTACGACCGTCTCTGGTTCGGTGCCTATATCTCCACTTCACTTCTCATGACAATCCAGCATTTCAGGCATACGATCACTTCATTGTTCACCCAATTGAAGGGGAAATCCTGACAACTATCGGGTGGAGCCATCTATCTGCGGGCCGTGACTATGGACCAGTACCTGTCCGATAGGCGCTCAAGATCTCGACACGAGGCGAACAATACTTAAGCGCGATTCAAGTCGCGTCGGTGCTTTCTCTTCCTCAGTACCTACCAGCTACGTCCTACCGTGTTGGCCACAGTGTCTCCCGCAGTTCTGAACAGGCAAAGGAACGAAATCAGCATCGTTCTCAGCATCGTTCTACTTGCAACTACCCAACTCTGGCCGGAGCCAAGCCCAAGCACCAACTTTGGCCAGGGTACTCTTCGAAACCCAACATCCCTCTCGTATCCCGACCCTCTCGACGCGTCTCCCCTTGACTTCAAGTCGACTCAAATACACTACAGTCCCTTATTCACGTATTCCACCTCTACTGCAACGATCATGGCCGCCGTCAACCATCGTTACACGACCATGGCCAAGCTCGCACCTGCGGTGGACATTTCCAAGGCCTTCAACTTTGCTGTACTCAGCTCCTTCGAAGGCTCGGTGACGCGCATGGTAAGTTGACTTCTAAACGTCGGATGGAGGCAGAAGCTCACCGTCTTTATGTTGTATAGCCTCCACGCTGTCCATGGCCCATTGCGACGATAGAACAAAGGCATGTGTTCGGTCTCGATGAAGCGACGACTTTGCAGTGGTACAACAAAGGAAGTGGTGATATTAGTGGAAAGAGCGACAGTAACCAGGCCTTGGAGGCATTGGAGCCTTTCGGAGACGCTGCTTTTGAGATGGATGAGGTGAGCTCTAAGTCTCACCCCTTAGCTACGCTTAATTCACATCATGTGCAGATCGAGTTTCCCAACGTGCCTCACATGCAGCTGGATATCAGGGACGAAGACCTTGGTATTGGCTCGGACATGCATATCCTTCCCGGCGATGCAGAATCTGCAAGTCAAAGCCTCTCTCCAGGTGTTCCTACGAACGACTTCGCCAATTTCTGTGCCGCTGGATGCGAGGGCCCTCTCGCTGACGCATCTAGTGATGAGCCTAGTTGGCCGCTCAGTTCCTTGGAGGATACGATTGGCGCGTATGACGAGACATATGAGCCTGTTCGCCAACACCCAGTGGATGGGCACACCAGAGTTGTGAACGCGACGGGCGTTGAAAGCCCAGAATACAAGAGGCGCGAAAGTCGTGCGGACGAACACACTGCCTCGCGGTGCGACGCATCTTCTCAGCACGATACTCCTTGTCCTACCGAGCCGTCGCCGAGACCACAGATCATCGACGCGGACAATCTCTTCGACTTCATCGTCTCCGACTACGAACGTCGGATGGCGAGTAACGATGCCGCTTCTTTCCTCGACGACGACGCATCTGCTTCTACCCAATTATACCACAATGCTGCTTCACCCACCATCCCCGATGTGAAATTCACCGCCGATGCTCTGTTGCTACTTGAGGAGCTTTGGGATGAAACAAACGAATACCGTCGCTTTGTCACAGAAGAGGGGTGTCTGCCGTTTCAACCCTGGTTGAAGGCCGCTGTAGAAGAGGGTGATGATGGCATTGCACGACTCGACGGGCTCATGACGGCTCCTGGGCGACCTGCGGCCGTTGTCCCGCCTCAGCAATCGAAGGAGACGAAGAAAGAGAAGAAGAAGGGAAGGAAGAGCAGAGGCAAGAACGGTTCTAAGAGGAGAAGGCACAATGAGGAATGAGGAAACGAAGTCTCAGATACATTGTCTCCCCCCTGCCCCAATCACTTTCCTTGTCGCTGCTAGTACAACATAGGCCGTGGTACTAAGTTACCGAATACCTTGCATTGCTGTCCATCTAATGTACTACCACGAAGGAATCGTTCACTTGCACTCTAACCATACTGTATGTCTGATCAACCGCTCAGGTGTGTCTAGTTGCAAGCCATAACTACATATTGTATTCGTACTTCACCTCTTTCACGAGCTTTGCAACGACGTCACTCCTGGGCGCGAGCCCACAAGGCACTTCGCGCGGCGATCTAAGAATAGTGTCAGGAATGGATCATGCAAAAAGGCTTTGCGGTACGCACGCTAGCATTGCTCCAACCATCTCCGTATCGAGTACCACAGGTTGTCCATGCTCGTCTATTCCCGCTGAGATGTCGAAAACATGTAGAATGTTTGCAATGAATAACGTCAGCGTGAATGTGCCAAAATGTCGACCGGGACATATCCTAGAGAGAATGAGTAAGCGAGGTGTAGTGAAGGCGGAGAGGAGAGAAAAACACACCGTCTTCCGAAACCAAAAACTGCTGTACCGGGATCTCGAACGTATGGATTGACTTTACCATCGGCACCAAGGAAACGGTCAGGATTGAAAACCTCGGGATCTGGATAGTCGGCAGGATTATGCATCATTCCCCTGAGCAGCCCTCTTCAATCGCATATTCAGAGCAGTAGAGTTATTGATCCGAACGCACCAAACGTTCTGCGAGATTGTCGGTAAGCATAGAATCTCGATTTGCTGTGGCACAGTCAGATACGTACGGGTACAACCCAAGCACCTTTCGGTATATGATAGCCCTTGTAGTTATCGTCGGCGTCCAGTGCATGCGGGACCCCAAAAGGGCTGACAGGCATCCACCGCATCGTCTCCATAACAGTGGCCCGAATGTATGGCAAGTTGTCGAAATCAGTCCAAGTGGGGAGCCTTCCGGATCCTACGACGCGGTCCAATTCGGCTTGAGCCCTGCGTTGCACTTGAGGGAAAAGGGCCATGGCCAGGACGAAGGATTCGGCCGCACAGGTCGTCTGAATGCCATTTAGTAGAAGGATCGAACCGGGTGAGTCGGAGGCGTTACCGTGTCAGCACCCGCTGCTCAAGTTATGAGACTACTAGTAGTAGGAATAAGCGAGAATGTCGCGTACCAGTATACGACGAACCAGCGATACTCTTAGCCATGTCTTCCTGAACGGCTTCGTCTGAAGTTCCTCCATACCGCGCACGAATTTCTTCCATAAGATTAGCAACTATACATGGCGGTGGCATTCCCTCATCCTGAGATGTTCAACAAGGTCAATTCCGGCGTTCACTGCGTCATCTTAATTTGCTCACATAAGCCTTCTTCACTTCGTTAAAAGAGGTATCTCTGAGGTCCTTCACGTACGGAATGTACTTTTCGGCGATTCTTCTTGCGCTCCCGCCCGGTGCCCAGCTTGGGATGTATTTGAGAAAACTGAAAATCTCCACCAAGTGGCCTCCGGGTATTGCTGCTATGCTCAGACCTTCGGTGGCGATCTCGGCCGTTACCACATATTCGTCGTCCATGCTTTTGATCTGTTTTCCGTAGAAGACCGACACGATAATGGACGTGACCATCCTGGACGCAAGGTCAATAACCATCATCGGAGTAGACGAACTAGTCACTCACTGACGTATGTACTTTCTCGTGTGCTGCGGCGATCGCATGGCCATGAGAAGAAATTTGCGGACCGCTTGAAGTTGCAGCCCGTGGTACTCATGGGCATCGGTGGGATGGAAATGCTTATGGAACATCTGGCGATGCGCTCGCCAGCGAGGTCCATATGGCATGGAGCCGAAATGAAAATCCCACGTCATTCTGGACGGATGTATTTCAGCAACAAAGTGCGCGATCGTGGTGCGCAGATCACTCACAGCTTGACCATCTCCACGTGAGGTCTGCTTGAATATATCTGGGATCTCTTCTCGAGGAGGTCCGTGGCAGCCTCTATAGATCCTAGAACTACAACGGGATGTGTCGGAAGATGCAGATATATAATGTCAGAGTCTGGAAGAAATTGAATGAGATACAAAATGATCCCTTGCGGAAATCCTCACTGTATGTTTGGCACCACTCGCGGTACTTCTCCCAAGGCCGTTGAGTAGGCATGTCCAAAGCATTGCCGATGAGGGGCTTTGGTAGAGGGCCTGGGGGATAGAGCACCTTCTTGCGTCTCATATATACCAGCACCGCTGATAGCAAGAGCAGGAAAAGAAGAGGCGTAAGACTAAGGAGGCCCTCCATAATCGCTGTCGATTGCGACACACTACAAGTGGTCTTATATATGCTTTTCCTTACCGGTCCCTGAGAAGCACGCAGATTTCAAGGCAATCAGATCAACGTATTGATACTTATGAGCCGCGTCAAATTCGCAGAGAAGCATGGAATGCATCTCGTGGAAACGGAACCTATAAGCCTCACGGTCCCATGGGATGCTTCGCAGCAATGACTTGCAAGTTCATTGAATACTGTTCTGCCCGCTGTTGAGTCAAATTCGTCAAATTCAAATAGTCAAGCGATGTGCCACACGGATGTACAAGGCCGCAATCACTTACGAAGGAGTTCTAGGATGTGTTACATTGTGACCGCAACATTGGCGAGCGAATAACAAGACGCCTCTAGCACGTGATCTCGGCTATTCGCAGAAATGCATCCTTGTCCTGGTTGCCAAGGAGCAGCCAATAAGCTACAATCGAGACAACGCAGACATAGTATTTCGCATCCAAGTGACTGTGGCCGCCCGATGGTGTAGATATATATGGTCGCGAGGTTGATGGTCAGGCCAAGGTTCACTGTCACGACGTCAACACTCAGGTCAGATCGCAGAAAAGCAACGTCGCTCACCGTTGCGATACTGCCCGAGGTGACAATGCTGGAGTGGCCGCCTCCGCTGAGCTCGAGAGGCATCTACCGCAATGGAATGGTGTCCTACCAGCCTTTTGCTGCGATTGTAAGTGAGTAACATGCATGGATCCGTATTGAGCACTGACCATTGGCACCAGGATGGATACATAACTACTCCCGCCACAGTCAATAATGGTACCAGCACCGACGACCAGCCATTCTATGCAGGTCCACCTCAATTTGACGCTATAAGGACCGGTGGCTTTGCGGGCCACATAGCAACAGACCATGGGACGTGGTCATGGCACGGGAATTCTCTACCCATGGAACAGGTGAGATCTCATATTTCGAGTGGTACAGACTTGAGTTACTCACAGACAGCAGCCTCAGCGCGATTTCTTCGGAAACATCATCATGTTCGACAACCACATCGATGTGACTGCCTACTCCGCATTGCATGAGCAAAGACAGTACGGCAAGGAACGCTGGTGGAAACATACCAGATTTCGTAAAACCGCGCTTCTCCCCGTCACAGATACCCGATCCTTCCGTTTTGCAGGCTTCAGCGATGCCAACACGTCCCACCAGCTCATCGTTCCCGATACTCAAGACAAGACCGAAGAAGAAGCTTCCGAGCGAGCAGGCTCTACGGATATCGATAAGACTCCTACAAAGCCAAGAGTCGTGAGCAAGCCGGATGGTCCCAGACTCCCGCGAAAACCTAATACGAGGTGGACCAGAGGAAGACACTGGAAGCAGCAGGACAACGTACCGAAGCATGAACCACAACGCGACTCCAGTTCAAACAGGGTATTCCCTCAACATCTTCCGTCCAATCACTCTTCCCTCCAGGGGGAACGTTCTCAGCCCCAAGGACAAACTCTGACCGGAGGGGAGATCTAGAACATAAAAAGGCTTGATGACACGAAGTAAAGCGACCAAGAGAACGAGATATATTGAGCCCAATTGTCGATGTCTTCGAGTACCGCATTCAAAGTTTCTAGAAATAACATGGAATGATCGCAACGTAGAAACCTTGCCACCCGATATAGCAGGCCTATGATATGAGCGATATGAAGTGCGGCGCAGAGCATCCTATAGTCACTGCGTCAGAACCGAGCTCTCAACATGCTGAAAAGTACTCACGTCCTTTCCAGCTCTTTGTCGGTCGATTGTTCTTCGTTTCATTTGCAGTATAGCCCAGCTTCATGGTTATCGTACTTGCAGAGGCGATCACGGCGCTGAAGTGCGTCTTGTAAGGATCGTTGAAAGTGGAGGGACAATATTCCGACGTCGTACAAGTGGCAGCGAGCACGCCTGTACCGTTACGCGTCCGAGTCATGTTTGGCCTATCACAGCGTCTCGGCATTTGCCGAGTGGAGCGCAACACGGACATCCATGCATCCATGATCCATCCAGCCAGATGATTTATCTGGCTGCTCTTGCGCTCATGCAGAGATTAGTAGTAGCATGGACTGACGGGCGATTCTGTGATGCAAGGCTCGGGCAACTCGACGCGCCACGCACGATAAAGACTCTAGCATAAAATTACAAGTAGAAGCGATATTCCATACTCTTGATACGATACCTACGCAGGCGTTATGTTGTACCATTTGTTGAAAATCATGTCGGGGTCGTACTTCTTCTTGATCGCCTGCAACCTAGGGTAATTCTCCCTGAAGAGAATTTGCGCCTTGTCGAGAGACGGCGATCCGGGTTGAGTGGGCAACGCGTCAACGTCCGAAGCTTTTCAGGTCATTGTCAGCGCGATGAATATCAACAGGTGCACACTGCGACTCACTGTAATTCCCGTACCCAGCTTCGTTGATAAAAAGATCCGCAACGCCGCGCGCAACCTGACGGGCAGAAACCGCTGTCTCTGGCTCGTTTTCTTTCCACTGGCAATTGATGATAATGTTGCCAGGTAGATCACGGCGGAATGGAGTGACGCCTTCGGGCACGTTATTGATATGTTTTTGTGGGATATACTCGAGAACACAGGCGGTCTTATGCCCCTTGTCCTTGGTCAGCTCCATGATCTCGTTGTACTTGTCAATATTGAGGTCTGAGGAAGGCTTATCGCGAGAAAGAAGGGCTCCTTTGAAGTAGTAGTTCAATCCGCGCTCCGCAAGAGGATTCTGTGAACCCCTTCCAGTGAGATTGTATGACAAAGATGATCTCACTGCAGACTTACAGTGATCACGTTCAGCTCGGCGTAGTCCATCTCTTTCGAGGTATCAACAATGGGGCCTAGAAATCACTGAAGCTTAGTCAAGTTTGAGAACGAAGAGGACTTGCTTTACACACCAAGGTCCAAGAGAGGTTTATACGCCGCGCGACCTTCCTCTTCAGAGCCATTGTAGACAACAAAACAAGCAACATTCGGCTGGAGGTGACATTCAGCTGCTAGTGCTTCCACGAGTATAATAGGTACGCACCGAGCCATCTGGTCCCCTCGCAAAGATAATGGCTATGCCCTCGTTCTCGGTAGCACGAGGCCACCAATTATCCATGAATTTGGCGATCCCTTCCAGCTGATTCGGAGAGTAGATGACCACGCCACCATATATCCGAGTCCGCTGAGGGTAGACCTTCATGACGAACTCAGTGACCACTCCAAAGTTGCACCCTCCGCCTCTGATCCCCCAAAACAGATCGGGGTTCTCCTTGTCACTGGCTTTCAGGATGCTTCCATTGGCTGTGACTACTGTCGCCTAACGGAAAAAATAAGGATGACAATGTCCACGCATAGGTGAATGTACACAACGTACCTCGACCAGATTATCAATGGCAAGACCATGCCTCGCACTCAGCCAACCATATCCACCGCCGAGGACCAGCCTAACAACAGTCAGATGAAACGGAAACGCCTAGCGGGATGACACCCATACCCGCCAACACCAGTCTAGATGTCGGAATGAACTCGTCAGAACGTGATACAGAGAACAAAAAACAGAGGGTACACACATGATGAACCGTCCCAGCAACTCCTGCAAGACCGTGTTTGACCGTTCCTTGATCGAACATTCCCCAGTTTGCACCACCACCGACGTACGCAAGCTTCTTCTCGGTATCCACGTTCACATGCTTGATATGCCGCGATAGGTCGATGACAAGACCGCCTTCAGTAGACGACGCTCCTGAGGGATTATGACCGCCGCTATGTATAGCGATGTCCAAGCCGGCAGACCGTGCATATGTGATGGCCAGAGCAACATCGTCTGCGTCCTTGACGTATGCGACAACAGATGCACGCTTGCTGGCGTTGCGGGCCCAGCGAAGAATGGCAGCTTCGTACCCATCGTCTGTGGGAGTGACGAGGTCGCCTTTGAAAGCGGTTTTGAAGCGGTTGAAGTCGGCCATGATGTAAACGAATCACGAAGAAGATGTACTGGGTTGGGAAAGTATGGTGGAGAGTCGACTGATTTATATCTGCAGGCTGCTGAGGGCTGGCCAGTCAACATAGCAGCCGTTTGTAACGACCACAAGTCGCCAATCTGTGTCGAAGCTATTCGTGGTGTTCTGATAGGCAAAGAGTTGAGAAGGCGATGGTAATCACATACTACGAGTGAACTCACCGGGCCCCGATTCCCATTATTCCCATCCTTCATCGACAAGAGCTTATCCACCGTTTGCAGATAAATGACCCGTTCATCAGTCAACTTGAGACTGCGGTCTGCAGATGCCAGATGATGGAACAGAGCATTGAACGGGCGAGAATAAAAGGGTTTGTCGTAGCCAGGAATTTTTGTCAAAAGAGCGTACGGTAGATCCCTCGACGCGACATGTGCAAGGCGATAGTGATGGGTAGAGGGTACATGAAGACGACTCGAACACGACAGTTCAAGTTACAGAGCACTGCTCGTAGGGAACGCAATCACGCAACAACAGGCGCCCTTAAGGCGCCCTAAGTTCGAGGCCGACGGAATACAATTACAGTACAGCGCAAGACGGATTACTCTACACAAGAAGGTTGGCGATATCTAATACACGGTGGTCCAAGTCTATGCAGGAGTAATGTTGTACCACTTGTTGAAGATCATGTTAGGGTCGTACTTCTTCTTGATCGTCTGCAGCCTAGGATAGTTCTCCCTAAAGAGAGCCTTCACTTTGTCCGGAGAGGTCTGACCAGGGCGGGTAAGCATAGCGTCTTGATCCGTGCCTTTTAGATTTCGTTAGCTCAGCGAAGGTGCTTGAATATTGTCAAATCCATACCGTAGTTTCCGTAGCCGACTTCATTGATGAAGAGCTCGGCAATCCCATGTGTAAGCTCACGAGCAGAGGCCAGCTTCTCAGGTTCGTCACCCTTCCACTGCGAGTTGATAAGGATGTTTCCAGGAAGATCACGACGGAAGGGAGTGACACCCTCGGGGACGCTGTTGATCTTGGTATGAGGGATGTACTCGAGGACGCAAGCAGTGGTGTGGGCGCGGTCCTTCGTCAAGTCCATGATCTTGGCGAACTTCTCCTGGTTGAGATCGGCAGAAGGCTTGTCGCGCGAGAGCAGGGCACCCTTGAAGTAGTAGTTGAGGCCAGGTTCTGCGAGAGAGTTCTATGATGAAGAGATCAGCAACGAGGGAAAATGACTGCGCCGAAGTGCCCAAACTCACGGTGATGACATTGAGTTGAAGATAGTCCATGTCCTTTGCAGTATCTACCAAGGGACCTGATGCAAAGGGTGAGCTAGAATTTTTGCATGGAGATCTTGGCGAATCATACCAATGTCAAAGAGAGGCTTGTACGCTGCACGACCTTCTGCCTCAGTTCCGTTGTAATTGACGAAGCATACAACATTGGGCTACAATCGAGACGTCATTGATCTGGTATCGCACATGAAATGATGAAGACTCACCGAACCATCGGGCCCTCTAGTCAGAATTACAACGATGCCTTCATTTTCGGTGGCACGGGGCCACCAGTCATCCAGATACGCCGCGATCTTATCCAACTTTTCCGGGTGGAATACCACGATACCACAGAACACGGTCGTCCTCTGAGGGTACACTTTCATGACGAACTCGGTGACAACACCAAAATTACATCCACCGCCTCGGATGCCCCAGAACAAATCGGGGTTCTCTTTATCGTTGGCCTTCAAGATGCTTCCATCAGCCGTAACAACTGTAGCCTATAATGTGACATGAGAAATGTCCACGAGAGATCGGAGTGGAGTAAACTCGCCTCTACCACGTTGTCGATAGTGAGACCGTGCCTTGCGCTCAGCCAGCCGTATCCTCCACCAGTAGCAAGTCTGCACGTTGATCAGAGAGACAATTAATCACGCATGAATGAGACCTGCGTACCCTCCTACTCCAGTCTGCCGAAAATGAATGAACGCGTCAGATATGAAAGGTACGACGGAACACAGAGCTACAACGCACATGGTGAACTGTCCCGGCCACACCTGCCAAACCGTGCTTGATCGTGGCGGCGTCGAACATACCCCAATTCGCGCCGCCGCCAACATACGCAAGCTTCTTCTCCGTGTCGACGTTCACGTGGTTGATGAATCGCGACAGGTCGATGACAAGACCGCCCTTCGTAGAGGAATTGCCGGCAGGGCTGTGACCACCACTGTGGATGGCGATGTCTAGCTTGGCTGCGACTGCGTATTTGATAGCACGAGCAACGTCCTCTGGGTCCTTGACATACGCAACGATACCGGCGCGTTTGATGGCATTATGAGCCCAGCGGTGGATAGAGACGTCGTACCCTTCGTCGTCAGGAGTGATGAGATCGCCCTTGAATTCGGCGCGGAAAGTCTTCAAGTCTGCCATGCCAGTTGAGTATGGAGAAGTTGTCGAGGGGATACAATGAGCGATGGGTTCGATGCTGAAACATGGGATCTACACGTACCGTTTTATAGCCAAACACGTACTGTCGCGCGTCTCTATATCGTCAGCTACCCGCAGCGAGCGATAAACAATGAGGGGGCGGCTGATCGAGCTCTCAAGCGGGAGGATAATCACCTCATACCGCCCCTCGAGGTCCAGGTAACGCCAGAAGTACGTCGTCCGAGCCTGCAGCATACAGTGTCAGCAAACTTCCAGCACAAAGACGGCAATTTGACTCACACTTGAAAGACCCGAATGTCCGTGGTGGGACGCGGCGTGCTGAATAACATTTCGTCCTCCTGTCCCGTGTACTACTTGCGCCTGAGGTATGTAGATGCAGGTACGACGAAGAGGATACGTCTGCACGTCTGCAGAAGATCTTGGCTTACAGATCGGTAGCAAGATGTCTCCGATCGAGAAATAGGTCCGGGTCCGCATAGGACCCGCAGCAATCCGCGCTGATGCCCCTTCGGGGAGAGACGACTACGTTGGGCGTCGAGCGTACAATCGGAAATCGCCAATGAGAGTGAGAGTGAGAGAACCAGAAGTACACAGTACCAGAGCAGCCAAGACCCCTGTTCCAACCGAGCCGACCTTACGTCTCTTTTTCCAGCTGAAGCGATGCCGCGAACTCGGACCGTAGGACATTTTACAAAGTGCCAGTATCCAAACAGACTAAAAAGACTGAAGGTGCTTGCTCGAATATAGCCCATTCTTTGTCCACGAAGGCGGTTGGAGGAAGGAAGGTACACTAGTCGAACGGGCACCCACCATCGATGGAGAATTGCCGGGGTCCAACGAAGTCCTTGTGATCGACCTGGGGTCGAACAAGCCCGAAACCCAGGACATGAGGTTGGTGAAATACTGCCATTGCATGCTTCTCGCAGCGTTCACCAGCGGAAGCACCGCTCATGAAGTTGTAGCGTACATATTTCAGAGTATGATTGGCTGTGCAATATCAAACTCGCGCAGCTGGATTGCCAGAGATCGGAAATTGAGTCAGCGTTCACACCGCAACTGAAAAGGGACTGACCCGAACTGACCTGCCGATGTCGTAGAGGTGTGCATGTGCGCGTCGAAGACGGCGTACATAGGGCTCGAGCCTCAAGTCGCATCTGTTCGAAGCCTACCTGCCAGTCGGTAAGAACACCGCGCATCGCTGATCTGAGACAAGCACTCACCTGCATCACAATCTGAGCTGTTGGAACACTATTGAAGAATCAAATTGAAGGCTCCAAAAGATGGCAGAATCCCGAAGAACGATCCGATAACACATAAACTGACTGAGACGTCGAACGGGACCCTCAAATTGTCCAGCACCGCTTACCCACAGGCTTGTATCATCCGGAAGCGACCAACTCCCAGCAAAACTACCGCCAGCAGCAGAGACGTACACAGACGATTTTCGGCAGGATCTCAGCGATCTCCACATGACAATGGGGAAGTGCGAGTTTCTGCGGCGCTGCCGCCGCTGCGAGTGACATTGATGAATGCACGGAGGTTCGTGTCAACGCCGGCAGAGGCCACTGCACAACAGGGTAAGCTACGGGAAGCGATATCGTGCTGTTATGCACAAAAGTGGACTCAGATGTCATAGAAGCCGTTTAGGATTTGTTGTGAGGACGGCAAGCACCTATGAGGCGTTTGACGGGTTAGTACATGTCAACGTCACGAATGGGGCACAACTCACCACTCGAACCCAGCAAAATCCACTGCAGCTCTGCAACTACGAGCAGTCCAGGAAACACCAGCTCTCCTTCCAAAATGAGGCCGTTATTCATATGCTTTGCTTTCAGAAGTGTCATCGTGCGCTGAGTCTTCCTCGGATGATATCGACGACCAGTCGATTTGAGGTAGTTTGAGGTGGGTCTACGATGCGCGGATCTCGAGACTGTTCGTGAAATATGGAGTTAAAAGATGGTCACAACGCCGATGTTTATAGCCTAGCAGATTGGTGACGAGCTGCAAAGTCCAAAGGTAGTGGGAGGATGCGGGAGGGTTTCGGAGAAAGACAATTCAAGAACAAGCGCCGTCGTCAATTTGCGGTTGGGAGACTGGAGGAGGAGAAGCAAACAGTGGTCTCGCAAGACACAACACCCACAGATCCGGGAGTTGAGGGCCATGAATTCAACAAATAGTGTTACAAAATGTTGCATGCATTTCTGTTTTACTCTACAAACATTCACAATCAATAATCTGCCGCTTGAGTTTCAATTTGTTCGTTCAGCATCGTCCACGATGCTATAGTATTGGACTAAGAGCTGCTTTGAAGGCTTTTAAAACCAGTGCCCGGTCGTACTCCTTCGTGAACAGATCAAGAACCTGTAAGCCCAGACGATCGAAGCCTTTTACATTCAGACGCAGCGGATATGCCGTATTCCCATCCCTACCCAGTCAAAGTCGATCAGCCGTATCCCGCCGCTGTTCTTCAGAGTCATGGCTCTAGGCAGACGCAGAGCACCAAACACGCAGTCGTGTTCCAAGGACGAGCTCAATTTTGCGCGCATGTCGGCCGGGGTTTAGAGAATTCTGGGGAAGCACGGTGCTCGTCCACGTAGTCCATCACGACCATACGGCGCGCATATCACCGAGGTAGAGGCCAGTCATAAAGACTTCGTGCTTGGTAGCATGCTGGGCAACTATCTGGCTGTTCTGCATTCTCCTGAATGGTGGCGGTGGTGGTAGTGGAGGCGGCGGCTGAGAACGGGGTGGTCAACGTTCAATCGATATCAGGGGCACCTAGAACGTATTGTGAGTCGCATCTTATACACGTGGACCGGAAAGCGGGGAAACGCAGTGGCCCTACTTGCGAAATTAGAGTACTGTACATGAAGATGAGGAAGAGCCAGAAGACCTAATAGCGCACCAATCAACAATTTTCAGCGTTCAGCAAGATCGACCGTTACGATTTGTGTTCGTTCTACAAGTGCATAGAAGCGCATAATCGGACTGCCTGATGAGAATCAATCCAATCGGCACAAGCACCTCAGCTCCTACGAGGCTTTCTCTACCCCCTTCAACGCCAGCTATACACACTTTCAGCTCTGTACAATCTCGGGTTTCGTAACGGCAGTCCTCAGAACGGTTTTCTGAGGGAGACCAGTTTCCATATCCATCGTGTCCAGGATTAGCGAAGGCGCGTCTGTGGTAAACGACCACTGTTTGTCCACAGTACGAAGGAGGGCGGTGCTCGCAGGAACGGGTGTAGTGGTGTCGGTGAGCGGTACATGTGAAGTGAGATTGAAGGAGAGCCAGTCATTAGGATTGAAGGTACCAGACACGCATGCAGTAGAGTTGGTGATGGAGCTGCCTGAAGCCACGGGAACCGTACAATTGCCAGTGACGGTCTCGTTTATGAAGTTGTACTGGATGTGCTGAAGAGTGGAGTCCAGGTCCCCAGGAATCATAGTTCGCGGTTGATCGAATTCTCGAAGCTGGAAGGTCCAGAAGTCCGGATCTCCGCCGTTGTTGACGCTGTATGTAAAGAGGGGCCGAGGATTGCCTGTCTGGTAGAAATGCGCTACGTTTGGGACGGTGGCCGAGTCTCTGGTACTACGGGCGTCGAGAATGGCATACATGGCGTAAGAGTCGCATCGGTGACTCCAAGCCCACTGCAGCAAACAGCATTCAGTGCCAAACATTAGCAAAGCAGGTCAAAAGAGCGCACCTTTTGAGCGATGGGAACCATGATCCATCCCCCGCAGAACGGCATGATCGCTGAAAACAGACCAAGGGGTAGGATAATGAGGATCCGGAAGAGCAACCATACGATAGAGCAGCAGCGATTATGATGTTTCCCGACGGGACGGTAAGTATAGGTGCTGCTGAGGTTGTCGGAAAAATAAGCCCAGAGTATGAGAGAGTTGGCGATGCTGACGACGGCGCCGACGATGAACATAAAGATCTTGAACACGAGGAAGCGGGTATGTGTGGCGTTGACGCCATTACGAGGATTCGGGTCTACGCACACCAGAACATCTACAGCAGATAACACGTCGTCAAGTGCTCAAACGATCTCGGGAATGCGGTGAACGCACAGTAGTAAATCCAGATGCCTTGAAGACCGTTGATGCTAAACCATGCCTACGATTTGAGGTGGAGGTCAGCTTCCGAGGGGTGTAATAGTTGTGGTCGACGCACCACAGATGCCAACACCAACATCCAACTGAACTCAGACTGCATAGTGCGTACGTGTGACGAGCGAAACTCTGGCTCGTCGAAAGCTGAGGAAGGTCCTTCTTGAACCGCGGACAGCCTGCGCTCCTGCCACACAAGGCCCCAGCACAACCGTGAGACGGCGATGCATTCTTTCGGCCTCAGACCGGCAGAATTTGCGAAGCCTTGGCTGTTCTACGCAGTTGAATCAAATCGATTGGGAGGTAGGTTGAAAGATAAAAAATGTCGCCATTAGTGCTTGTCGCCAAGTTGTTCGGGTACCGAAGGTAGGGAGTAGTGAAGAGGAAAAAGAGATACGAGTTCCAGGAGTGTGGTTGATGGCGGACGTGGAGAGAGAGTGAGGAGCAGATATCGGACCGAGTCTCCGAGGGACGTTGTTTGGTCTTTGTTTGGCTCAGTAGAGCGGCTCCGTTCGACGTTGACTCGTTTTGAGTCTCCTTGAGTCCGGGCCCCTATAAAAGGGGCCATTGGCAAAACATCTCTGGCTCGCCTCTTTTGTTACGTCCATCACGGTCTTAACTCGCCCGCATGCCTCACTCGTCTCAGTTCTCAAGTACCACGCTAGCAAATGAGGCACTGAAGGCGTATGCTGCGGCCTGTCGGATGGATGTGGAGGATCGGGCTGCGATTGCTGCGAAGTGGGTGCTGAAAGCAGAGTCAGACAGCCCTCATCAGAACTTGTGCTACATCGCGGGTATGCAGGACATATCTTCAGGTTGTTATTTCCGTCTGCGATTGTACCTCAGTCGCAAAGGGAAGATGGACAGCGACTTTCGATTCACGCGTCCCACTGAAGAACAGCGTCTTGCGAACCTCCCTAGGGGTTCAGACAAAACTCCAGGCGATCTTATAAAGTCCTGGATGGCAAAAAGGTTGTTCAAGGACGACCCAGCCGATGTCTACCTACGCCCAACAGACACGCCGATGGTGTTCCCTGCGCATAAACTTGTCTTGTCGCAAGCGTCAGCTGCGTTCACCTCCTCGCCACCTGGAACCAAACTATCTGCCACCGCCACGGCCGGGGTTCCGGTCGTTGACGTTCCAGAAACTGCTGAGACGGTTCACAACCTGTTGCGCTGCTGCTACGGGTTGTTGCCTTCACGCTCTGAGATCAAAGATGGCAAGGTCGTCTTTGACTTGTTCCAGGTGGCGTTCAAGTATCGGATGCTGAAGTTGATCCAAACGCTTCGTATCTTGCTGGTCCCTCTCATCAAGACGTGTCCTGTCCGCGTCTACTTCCTGGCATCCAGCATGGGCTGGCACGATAAGGCCAAGGAAGCTGCGCTGAGAGCCGCAGACTCCTCCTTATACATCGACAATGTGTACACCCCAGAGATGGAGGTGACATCTGCTCGGATGTATTGGAGTCTGCTGCACGTCAGGGCAGAAGTTCAGGCGATTATCCGCGGCATCAGTACCGGATTTTGGACTGAACGGCGTGCACCGGCGGGTGAAAATCTACCGGACGGTCCTCCCAAGAAGAAGTCTAGGATGGCTTTCGCAGACCTACGAGCTACTAGTGCTCACTTCCACGAAATACCCAAGGAGTCCAGTCGCACCAAAGCGAAGTCAGAGACTCGGACCCACCACGCCCACACCTCTTCGAAGTTGAACCCCGAGCCCTCGTTGGGACCGAAGAGAAAGCTAGACGCGTTCAAGGTGGAGTCAAACATATCGCCTGATGTAAAGGCGTTCAACCCAATGGAGAAGATATATGCGGGGATGGTAGCTCGGGAGTTCGGGTCGGAAGGGATTGCAAAGCTGGTGAAGGATAGTAAGGCCATGGACGCCGCTATCGAAGAAGCACTGAGAAAGGTTCATTTGTCCCTCATATGAGTCGACGTTTTGTACGCTGACCTACGCCTTGCGCCCGGCGTGGCTTTCTAGTCGCTCTTGCCAAAAATCTGATTCTCGATGTCTGAGACGCGATGGTGTCGCTCGAGAAGGTGTGTTCACTATCCGAAGAGCTGCCAGCTCCTCACATTGATATCAGGGATGTCCATCGCGCAGGAGGACTGTAACGATACTACTATGACTTTTTCGTCTGTTGTTTTGAAGGGTTCAGGATATGATGCATGCGTCCAACAAAGCCTCTCTATTCAAAAATGTCCTGTATCTACTTTTATACAATGTTTCATGCTGGGACTACTGTGTACCACTGATTGAAGATCATGTCGGGATCGTACTTCTTTTTGATAGTCTGCAATCGCGGATACGCGTCTCTGAACAGCTGCTTGGATTTGTCTGAGGAGACAGCTCCAGCGACTGGAAGCGCATCACTCTCAGGAGCTGACATATCCACAACGTCAACGATGTGTCTGACTTTATGATTTCATAGAATTGCACTCACTGTAATTACCGTATCCTTCGCCCTTGGGCATGACCTCTGCGATACCTTGGGTGATCTCTTTTGCCTTCACTGCATTCTCCGGCGTGCTGTTCTTCCACTGGGTAACAATCAAGGTATTTCCGGGAAGATCGCGGCGATAAGGTGTCGCAGAAGCAGCGACACTGTTGATCTTGGCATGAGGGAGGTACTCCAGGAGTACTGCAACAGTATGCTCGGTGCTGTTGGCGATGTCGAGGACACGCTTCAGGGTCTTGGCGTTTAAATCGTCGGATGGCATCTTGCCCAAGAGAACACCTTTGAAGTAGTAGTTCGCTCCCCACTCGGCGAGGGGATTCTGTGAAGACGTCGTGAGTGCGCAGTATACGAAAGTGGCAGCGGTAGAATTACCGTCATGCTGTTCACAATCTCGTATGGGACCTCTTTGGCATTATCAACGAGCGGACCTGTACACAACGAGAGACCATGGTCAGTGGTCGCCATACATAGTTCAGCTGTAGACGTACCTAGATCGTACAGAGGCTTGTATATCTTCCGTGCATCCTCTTCGGGGCCATTGTAGAAGACGAACGCCATGAGAACAGCCTGGTAACAAGATTCCAAGTTGATCAACGAAGACGAGAAATTCAGGCATGCACTCACGTTGCCGTCTGGAGGGCGCACGATCGCCACCAAAACACCCTCATCACCAGTCGCCTTGGGCCACCACGCATCCAACACTTTAGCCATCTTCTCCGCTTTATCGATAGAGAAGAGGACAGTCCCTGCAAAGACGTCCTTTCGTTGAGAGTGGAGCTTGAAAATGAACTCGGTTACGACGCCAAAGTTGGATCCTCCCCCACGGACGCCCCAGAAAAGGTCGGGATTCTCTTTCTCATTCGCGGTGAGAATCCTGCCATCGGCCGTGACGACGGTATGCTGGAGAGAAATCGATCAGCAGGAGAGCTTGGAGATACTGCTGGTGCGATCTACCTGGACAGTGTTGTCGATTACGAGTCCATGACGTCCACTCAACCATCCATAGCCTCCTCCAACTGCCAATCCTCCGACACCAGTCTGGTCCATTTGTTATGTGAGAACACGAACATGACTGCAGCAAAACAAGAACTCACGTCGTGAACAGTTCCAGCAACACCTGCCAGACCATGCTTCGCAGCTGCCTTATCAAAATCTCCCCAAATTGCTCCTCCCTGCACATACGCCAGCTTTTTCTCTGGGTCAACCCGCACACCATTCATATGCCTCGACAAATCAATGACGAGTCCGCCGTCGCAAGACGAAGTCCCAGCAGGGCTATGGCCGCCACCGCGCACGGCGATGCGCAAGCCCGTCTGCCTAGCGTACTTGATCGCGAGTGCAACGTCGTGAGCGTCCTTCGTGAACGCAACAATGGCTGCACGGCGTTCCGCGTTGGCGGCCCATCGGTTGATAGCTTGCTTGTAGTCGGGATCGTGTGGCTGAACGAGATCGCCTTTGAACTTGCTCTTGAAGTTGTCGAAGTCCATGATGTGTGTGAGAGATGAAAGTCTGATGCGAGCCAGTGAATGAAGTGCTGGGATTCTCGAGGCGCAGACCACGTACTTTATATACCACCTACAGAGCTATCGCTCCTGTCTGCGCTGCTGCGCCATTGCGGCCTTGGAGATTCAACCGGCCGTCTCAGAGGACGTTGCTGCAGCGTATCACACTGTTGGCTACTAGTTCAGCAAGCATGAGAGGAACCGAGGCTAGGAACCAAAATAACCGCAATTGCAAACCGCCCCCGAAACGCGAAGTTCAACGTTCAACGTTCAACGTTCAACTCTCAGCACAATCCAGCTTGCTAAAGCCGTCCAACTTCCGTTCACTAACGACCATCCCACTGTAAATGAACAGAACCTTTGACACTGCCGGGCACGTCTAAACAGGGGTCACAGCCACAGCCAACACTCAGCAACTGAACTTACCAAGACCCACGTACAGGTGTTGCCAACGCATTAGCAACCTCCAACAAGCAGTGTTCAGGCCGTCGAAACCTGAAACTGCTCAAGCTGAAACTTGCCTAATTTGAACGCGTTTCAGGTGTTGAAAAGGTCGAGTTTCCTTTCCTAGACTGTGGCGGAGCGGAAGCTGTGGTTGTCCGCGGCATTATCCGGCCACCATAAGTCGATCACGAACGGAAGTGTCGCATACACGTAGAAGCAGTTTCTTGAAGGCAAGTCATTGAACCAATGTGCAACGCTCAGGCGCAGAACCATGATTCTACGTACTATAGAACAAATCCGATCAGGAACCGAAAAAAAATAGAGAACGGTGCGTGAGGCGCACCAACATCATCAAAGTAATCGTACACCTCTCAATCATCTTCCATATCCCAATGACCCAAACACGTCCCAGCTCAAACAAGATACACGTTCTCTTTAGCCAAACTATAATCAGAATCAAGCTTCCTGAAATACTCTACGCGGGCCTTGCGTGCTTTTGCAGCTTCCTGACCATCTCAGTCGTAAGCGTTGCGAACTAGCGAATAGTAGATAGAACGTACCTCTTCCTCTGCTTCAATTTCCCCTGCTTTCATCTTGCCCTTTGCTTTAGCCGACATGCGCGTCGGTTTGGCTGCAGCAGTCGCAGACCGTCGGCCTCTCCGCGATGCTGTGCCTGTACGCGATTCCGCCTTCACCGTCCGAGGAGCAGGCGTAGCTCTGGCCCTGGCTTTCCCTTTCCCTGGGGTTTCCGCCTGATCCTCGCTCTCTTCGAGGTCTTCTTCATCCGCATCGTCTCCTGCGTCGTTGCTCTCCACGGCAACAGTAGTACGCTTAGTAGCGGCTCTTGTAGGCCTGCGCAGCGGAGAGTTAGAAGGACCGGCGGCAGCATCGGGTGCCGCGCTCCTAGCAGATCGTCGTAATGTACGTTTCAGAGGAGTTTCGGATGCCGGTCCAGCACTGGTCGGGTCCTCTTCCGCGTCTGTATCCCGATGGGTAATCCTAGGCTTCTTCCCGCTCGAACCGGAGATCACCTCTGCAGCTCTCCTCTTGCCTTGCGCTTTCTCTTGGCTCTGCCTGAGTAGCTCCCCGAGTTTCTTCATGGGCCGAACGCTGCTGGCTTGCAGAGGCGTGACGACCTGGAGTGGCTTGGTAGGTGAGGGTGAAGATGGGGCAGAATCGATGGCGAGGTCGCGGTCGCAAGGTGTGCTGTGGGACGCAAATGGGGAGCGAATGGGGAAGATGTCTTTGGAAACGTGAGCATGGCGAGGTGTGCGAAGCGGGTCGTAAGAGTCGTCGGTAGAAGACCTGGCACGGCGCACTTGAGAGCTTCCACCTTCGTCTTCATCGTCGTCTACGTTGGGGACAAGCGCATCCTGTTCTTCGTCGTCTGGTTGTCGAGGATGCATCTCCGAGGAAAGCACATAATCGAATTTGTCCGCCTTCTCTTCTTCGTCTTCTTCTTCCTCCCCTTCCTCTTCAACTTGTTCCTCAACCTTCTGCAAACTCTCCTCCGAGTACAGCGGAAGCGGTACGTTCTCTTTATTTGACTCTGGGGCCTCAGGGTCGACGGTCAAGTAGAGGTCGTCGTCGTCGCTGCGGAGTGGCACAAAAGGCCCTTCCGAACTATCGCGTGCCAGGACCTGGAACTCGAGAGCAGGGGCAGGTACACGATGAGGGTGCTTACGCGCAGCTCGCTGAGCCTTCAACTTCCTCTCCACAGCTAAGAACCCGAACGGATCGTCGGAGGACGGTTGTCGCTGTACGACAGGCGCTGGTTCCTCCTCCACAGGCTCGGGATCTCGGTACACCTTCAGCTTTAATGGAGACCTCTCTTCATCGTCTTCCTCGGCAGCTGGAAGAATCGCAGGTATGACTGATCTACGCCTCTGAGTGAAGTCGAAGTCGGAGGGTGGTGAGGATGGAGGGAGAGGGGACGAGGCGCGGTCTCGTTTGGGAGTTGGTGGGGCAGCAGCAGTACGAGCAACTGCGGGGGAATGCATTGGTGCAAGGCGTTGAATCGGTTTGGAGCGAGGCTTGACGATCGGGGTAGAGTGCACGGGCATACGCTTCGCCTTCCTGGCTGAAGCTGCAGCAGAGGGAGAAAGGCTGAACTCTCGGTCGAGGAGCTCGGAGTCTAGGAGATGGCCGCCTGGAGTTCCGGGTGTCCGAATGTCTGCATCCTCCACTGGTGTAACGAGCTGGGATCCAGAAAACTTTGGAGTCGGAATGCGCTTCGCACTGAACGCTTGCTTGGAAGCAGGACTGCGAAGTTTTGCGGGCTGGGGGCTGTTTCGGGGGGTCTTGTCTTGCAAAGCTCGCCTATTCCTTAGGCGCATCTTCGATGTGAAAAGCAAAAACGATTGAGAATTCAAGAAACAAGAAAAGACGGCAAGAAAAAGGAAGACAACGGCGGTGGTGGTAGTCAGAAGAAGGCCAATCGCGAACGCGAGTGCCGTCGGTAATAACACGTGGTCGCGTCGTTGCCTTTTCGGGACATGTTAGACGCCTAAAATTATCGCGCTTGGAAGTTGAGCAGAGTGTCTTCCCGCTCAAACCTTTCCGGCCACCGTTAGTAACGGTCCGCGACCTTGCATCATATACACACCCATTCAACGACATGCCGAACGATTATCAAATATTCTCTGACTCGGAGTCAGACGTGGAGGAGACTCATCAGCTCACGATCAACGAGCATTATGCGAAGGCGTTCGAGTACAGGAAGGAACGAGAAGAGGTCGCAAAGTGTAAGTAATTGCGTGTCTTCGTTTGTCGTTCAATTTTACTCATGTTTATGCAGTGGAGGATGAATACGGCAAGAACGGAGAGCTTCTTGAGGATGAGGACGACTCAGAGGACGAGACGGAAGACGAGGACGGCGAAGAGCTCACGCCGGCCGTGGATGTTGCTATCCTCCGGACATTGGCTCGAATAAAGCGGAGGGACCCGTCTATCTATGAGAAGGAAAAGGATGTCTTTGAAGGTGCGTTATATCTCGGTCTTATGTTTGCAAGTATCTGACGACATCTGCAGAGGAGAAAGCTAAGACGGGAGAGGCCAAAATCAGCAAACGGTCCAAGAAAGAAAAGGTGCGCCCCAGGACTGCTCAACTCGTCTCAGTTCACAGATTGTTGACTTCTCTGTAGTCTAAACCCCTCACACTCCGTCAACACGCCCTTGCCTCTGCTCTAAAAGAAGATTCCCGATCCCCTTCCCCCGAACCTCTCACCTATGTCGAAGAGCAGAAAGCCTTGAAGGAAGAAACGGTGAAGGCTTTTCACGACAATGCCTCCGACGAAGATGAAGACGACGACCTGCTTGTTCTCCGTGAGAAGACGAAGGATGAGATCGAGCGGGAAGAGGAACAGTACAAGGAGTATTTGGAGAGGGAAGTAGGACAGGATCTCGGAGAGCTGATTATGGTGGCAGACGATGATGTTGTTATGAAGGAGGAGGAGAGTGCAGGCGAAAGCAGTAAACCGGAAAAGAAGTCTAAGAAGAAGAAATCTAAGAGGAAGGATACGACACAGCAGGAGGATCAGGATCAACAGTTTCTACTCGAGTACGCCGTTTTCTTGGATCTGGCCCTCTGATTCCCCGTTCATGTCGTGCACAGCTATATTCTGAACCGCGGTTGGATCGATAAAGCAGCAAAGCGCGTACCAACGTACAAGGAGGTCACCGGCTCGTCCAGCAAGGGGAAATTCAAGGCGGAATTTGGTGCGGAGAGCTCAGACGACGAGGAAGAAATAGCCCAGGCGGATGATGTGGAGGAAGATGTCGAATTTGAGGACCTCGCAGACCGGTTCGAGAGTTCGTACAACTTCCGTTACGAAGAACCGTACGTTCTCCGTTACTCATGTGATCACCGTCGTTCATTGAAATCACGCCTGCAGAGATGCCACAACTATCGCCCGATACCCTCGTAACATTGCTTCCGCCGTGAGGCGAGAAGATACCACTCGTAAAGAAGCGCGTGAAAGGAAGAAGCAACGCAAGGAAGAAGAGCTGCTGAAGAAGCGGGAAGATGTCAAGCGACTAAAGGCGTTGAAGTCCAAGGAGGCCCGCGCGAAGCTGGAGAAAATTGGGTTGGAGGGTGGCAAGGTTATCAACACTGAAGGTGCGTCTTCGTCACCTCTTCTTTTGTTGGAATTTTGTTCATGCAGTGCCTTGTACAGTCTTAGAAGAGCTCGACCTCGAAGCCGACTGGGATCCCGACGCACATGACCGTCAGATGTCAAAACTATATGTTCAGCCTGACGACGACGATGCGGAGAAACCAACTTGGGACGACGATATCGACATCACCGATATCGCACCGGAGGAGTCCGCATCTACCAGCAAGAAAAAGAAAAAGAAGGATAAGAAGAAGAACAATCCAGAAGAAGGTGCGGACGGTGAAGGAGTAGATGTAGATGAGATGGACGCGGATGTGCAGAAGTCAGAAGCATATGGCGACGATGAGTGGGATGGGACAGAGGAGATGCGGAAGAAGGTGTTGGATCAGTACATGGACGAACTCTATAAGATGGAGTTCAACGACCTCGTAAGTTATTTTCGACCCTCTTTCGCACTTCGATAACCAATACCGTCTTCAGGTCGGTGACTTGCCCACCCGCTTCCACTACGCTCAAGTCAAATCCGATTCTTTCGCTCTCACGCCTGCAGAGATCTTGCTCTCGACAGATGCTGAGCTCAACTCGTACGTCGGCCTCAGGAAATATGCGCCGTACCGCGACAAGAAGCATAGTAGTTGGGATACCCAGAGGAACTCGAAGCTGGATGACCTACGCAAGGGACTGCAAGGACGTCGATGGGGCGACACCGTGTACGGCGAAGGTTCTCAGAGGCGTGCAGGAGATGATCGTGATGGTGCCAAGCCCAAGAAGCGGATGGGCAAGAAGGAGCGTACGAAGCTGAGAGCAGCTCAGGCGGCTGAGGGTGGCGAAGGAGAGCCTGCCAAGAATGGTAATAATGGAGACGATGCGGAGACAGAGTCATCCGTTAAGCCTTCCAGGAAACGGCGGTCAGATGACGGGGACGAAGAGGAAGAAAAGAAGGACAACGCTGTCGCAGATGGCCCGAGCAAGAAAAAGCGGCGGCGGCACAGAAGAGCTGCTGCCACAGACCAAGCATCGTAGTTCAGTGTTGTGTAAAATCCTTTACCATCAGCCTGCAGGCTTCAGCTTCGATGACATGCATGTGAGCTGAATGTCCACGCGTACACTTCGTCTGCTAGTCGCACCGTAGCGAAGAGTCGGCACCACTCAGTGGTCACACACATACTAGTACCAACACAGGCCACACCGCGAGGAAAAAATGATTGCCCATTGGCTGACTTGAACAACCGACCTCACCATTACAAGTGGCGCGCTCTACCACTGAGCTAAACGGGCTTGAGAAAATCCCCTCAACGTCTATGTTGGGTCAGGTCGCTGGTGCAACCCCGCTGCGATCAGTTCCCTTCCCCTCGTTTCCTATTCTTCTCCTATTCATACTAATCCTTGGCATTGGCAATGAGCTCTCTCTCTGCAGATATAATCTACCTCATTCTTGATCTATCAGACAGGTCAACGCGCGACACATGCTCTATCCTTTGCCATGAGCTCCTGGTCCTGGCGAGAATGCGGTTCCGCTATTGGCTACACGAGGAATTCTGTATTTTACCCAGCGTGCTGCCTATACGTACTAGTGGTTCGTGCCGACGATGGCTTCACAGATAACGGCATGCAACAACACTCGGTCACTTTGACAACAATCGCTCATGGTAACAAAATATTACCACACCATGGTAGTCAGTTAGTAACGAGCGCGACTACATGTTGTCCCACAGGAGGGCCAAAGCTCCTGTCATTGTTCTCACAAACGCTCGAACCCTTTGTCACAAGCAAGGGCAGCGTTCAACGTTTAAGGGCCACAGCATGCACAGTCTCGGAAATCATATTCATATAAAACGGGACAGTGACTGCAGGGAACGGCCAAAACTTTCCTGAAGCTACCACCTCAACGAACCTATTCCTTCACCGAACCCTCGCATACTTTGTGAAGCATCGTTCATAGGTCGCATCGTCATCAGAGACCGCGGTGCGCCCTAACATGATGTCCGCAATGGACGTCCTTCGCATTCATGCGAAGGTATCCGACAGAAGGGCCGCTGCTGGCACTCGCCACACGAATACTAGCATCGCGTCTACTCCACAGGTGAGTATGGTCGAAATCACTCGCAGGATGAGCACTGATACGCACCTTCTGTATCGACATCAGAGAATGAAGACCGAGACAGCCAACGTATACCGCGCAGAGCCGGGGGTACCACGCCGTTTTAGAGTCAAATCCTTCGCTGAGCGAAAGAAGGCATTCGAGCGGGTCACGAATGTCCTCGCCAGGAAGGTTCAGCAGTCTGTCAACAAATGTGCTCAGTCTTTCAACATTCCACCAGTCTACTCCTGGCCGGGGTGGGCCCCCCGAGCGAGACCCACCAGCAATGCAGGTGACACCGTCGAGACTCTCTACGAAACATCCAACTCCTGTCGACCCTCGGTTTCCGCTTTGGACGCCACGCCGCTCGCTGAAGAACCCGACAAGTCTCTCGCAGCGGATCTGCCTGCCAACAATGAAGAAATTGTGCCCTCCACTCCCCGACGCTTCCCAGACGTAATGCTACCTCGTGCGATTGGCAGCGAGCGTGCTGAGCTGCGCACAGCTGAGACTATTGCATCAATGAACGCGTCACGTCCGTTGCTTTCTGGAGACGATAGCGTCGTGCCTGCCGCAATGCTGAATCTTCCCGCGTTGACCATGCCACGTTTAGACTTCTTCTTGGCCAGTGGATGGGTTGAAGTGCAGGCTGACCGGAGTCTTGTGCATACTGCCGTTCCGGACCGCGAGGATGACCCAACGATGTTCTCTCGGAAGAGGGTCATCAATGAGCCGTGGAACTACGCCACAGACTCAGGACTCAGCGAACCGGACTTGACTCTCAGTGCGACTCGAAACGACGGTCCATTAATGGATATCATTTTCTGGGATGCCGATGATCAGGGCTACCCTGGCACAACAGAATCGCAGGAGAGCTCACCTTCGGAAGTTCACCTCCGCGACGGTGTCCAAACGTATCAACCAATCGTTCAGCTCCTCCCCGATATCCCGCCCCCATCCCCTCTCCAGATCTCCTTCGATATACCGTCAGAGGTAGATGCCGACAATAGGGTTCCTAGCAACATCACAGAGTCAGTGAAGAAGATCTTCACGGACGCAGGCTTCCTTACCGTTCCCAACGTCCCTCGCACGCGTCGCTGGAGCCACATTTCTCGCGCATCCGATGTATCCTCCGAGGTCTCGACCTATGCAAACAGCCCTTGCACTTTCTCGGACGCGCTCTCCTCTAGTGATTGTGGCGACTCCTCGTCCGACGATACATGTTCGGAAGGAGGTTTCTTCTCTGATGGCACGTCCGATATGGGGTCGCCCAAGGACATGCATAAACTTCTTCCAGTTGACAAGAGGCCGGCAAAATGGAGTGGTGATGTGAAAGTTATGGACGAAGAGGAGAGGGGAAGGGATGCGCATGTGAAGACATGGCTGGGAGAGCGATACTGGGGCTTCGACGGCGACGTTTCGAATGTCGACTGTACTTGAGAATATGGAGAGGGGGCAAGGAACTCGGGGAGCTTGATGGACGTTTGTATTTGTATACTATGTTTGCGGACTTCATCTAGTTGTGTATCCTGGACGTCAGTGTATGGCTCAGCTCAGTTGAAAAGTAATTATCTGTACATACCTGCTCTGCCTCTCAGCATCTCAGTTGTATATATACTTCATTTCCCCGACATACTTCATTCTGGGAAATCATCATTGGCGCTGAGCTTGTTGTGATGTCGAATGAGAAGGAAGGAGTTGGGCAGCTTGAGGATTGCATGGCAAGAGTGGAAAAGAGAGAGTCGCACTCACGCAAGCGCTAAGACCGTCCATAGCCGTCGACGCCACACTACATATCTAACGCCACATAACCAGCCTGCTTTGATCCATCATCCAACCGCCATCTTCATCGGATTCATGCAATCACCGTTAAGTAGCAATTGCGACCGATTTGCTGATAGGTTCTATTCGTTCTCACCTGTTTGTTGAATAAAGCTCACGATTGTCTATGTTTTGCAGCACTTCATCATGCCACCATCGAAGATACAGATGACAGCGTGCCTCTCTTCGAGGTGCTTGGCAATCCATGATATCGGCAACATCACCTGAATTGCAGCGCCGACTGTCTTCAACTTCAGGAAGTTCAAAAGGAGGGCCCAAAGAGCGACGAAAGAGACACTCACTTGGCCGACCGTCCCCCACACTCGTTCTCCGACGCTCATTAGCAGCATGCAGTTCCTCACAGGCTTTATCCTCGCTCTAGTGAGCTCTTCTTTACCGACTTGACATGCCAAGCTCACCCTGCACTCAGCCTTGGCTGATTGTCAATGGCCTTGATGGCGTATGGCAGTTCTTTTGTGCGTATCCCCTACCGTGACACCGTCACCCTCAAATTCCGAGCCGCAGCCTAACACTTCTTGTAGACGTCAAGGCGTGCGTGGACCCGAACCCTCGCACCGCTGTGAATCGCACGCACTCGGGCTTCATCGCCTTTCAAGTCATGATGTTCATTTTCGGGTTCGCGCTGAGCGCAGTCAATTTGCTCATCTTCCGGATTTATTACGGGGCGCAATTTGACTCGAAGGAGAGTAGGCCGTCAGCCAAGAAGTGGGCTCTGCACATTCTCGTGGTTTTCCCTGTGATGCTGTTTTTCGCCGTGATGCCAGCATTCGGTGGATGGATTGTGGTTCCAATTGCTCAGAACGTACGTTGTTCTCATCTTTCGTTATGACTGCGATTTTCTAACGTGCTGTAGTGGGCATGGAACCATCGCTGCGATTCATATCCCATGTACGCGATCTTGGATGCCAAAAGCACGAAGGATGCCGCGTTCACGCCGAACATCGCCCACTTCTACCAGACAGGCAGCTCGCAATCCTTGTTCAGCTTCAGCGTCAACTCGGACTCGAGTTCAGACTTGTGGACGTTCCACTTCCGCGAGTTGGACGCTCCACAGACGACCACAGCAGCTGACAGGATTCCGAGTCTGCAGCGTGTCGACTACGACTTCGTCAACGATACCCTCACCGGTACATGCACGACGTCGGCTTCCTCCAACAGCTCTATGGCTGTCTCGACCCCTTGCGTCTCGGGATCATTCAATCCTACCGACTGGCTCTCATTCACTCTGGCCTCCAACGTCACTCTCGTTAACTCCACCTCACCCGCGTCACCTAGGAACATCTTCCTTCGCACTGTCGACCAGGAATGGTCGTTCAGCAACGACGCACCCTCCCTGATACTCGACACCGTGGATCCCAATCTCAATACGCTCGGGCAGACCGTCCTCCGGACTGCGGTGACGAAGAGGGGTGATTGCACGCAGTTGAAGGTGTGCTTGAACGGGATAGACGGCGTGGATGGAAGCGTTGTGGGCGCGGAGGTGATGGCTCCTCTTGGACTGATACTCATACGACAGGCAGATTATGCGTTGCAATGTACCGGTCGTAGGAAGAACAGCAATTGAAGAGTCACATATTCACAAGCCAACGACGTCATATGGATATGCTATACCCGCTCCGTACGCCGATATTATCACGTTCCTACTATCTACTGATTATTCGAAGATGGACCTGGACCTGGACCTCTTGCATACTTCAAGCTCTTGAAACGACTCAAGTAGCTGTCGTGGGAAGGAACACAGGCCGATGAAGTGCCTCCTTCAGTCGGTGTGTAAAGCGGAGTGCGTTTGTCACCGCACTTGCGGACTACGGTCAATTCTCCCGGAGTTACTGCACCGAGCTGGTCGCAGACAGTTTCGGGAGCCAGGGACGAGGAGCATTCCTCTGAAGTATGTTACATACATCTGTGCCGGTCGAGACAGATGCATCCGTTTCGTAGCATACAATAGCCAGTGTTTGTACATCTTGAGAACAATGAGATAATGTACTCCGTATGTCCAGCAGGAAGTCTGACGCTTCAACTCATGGATAGCTAGCTGCGCGATCGGGCAGACCACAGACCTGGAAGGAGGGGGGGCACAACTCGGAATAAGATGAAAGCCAGTAGACGAAGACTGTTGCAAGGATCAATATTGTGTCCATGTAAAAGGGAACACGAGCCTAGTATTAGTGTGCATGGCTAGAGTGTCCGCAGCTGCAAAGATGCCGGTCTGGTGGATTTCCGGGCAATATCGGCCTCTCCGGTATCATCCCGTTCGCATTGGTCTTCTCCCTCCAGTCGAAACACGTCGGTGGGCACGACGTAAAGTCAACACCAGTCGTATATTCTAAAGTACCGTTGTGAGCCCAATAGGATCCGTAGATAATGACGATCAAACGGAGGCGGAGTACTCACGACAGAACAACCCGGAAGATACCCACCGCCCGTGCGCATCTTGAATGATAGTGATATGCAGTAAGGGGTCCGTGATCCGCGCCACATGAGTGTCTCCCATTATGCACTCAATCATCTCGCGAACCTCACGCTCGCTCTTCCCCAAGCAGCACGTCAGTGCTTGCATAGCCTCCTCTATCTTGTATACGCCCCATTGGCGGACAACGAATGATCGCTGGTGATCTTCAGCATTGGGGACGTAGACGATAGTGCGAACGACGATATGCATGAAAGAGCAGGCAATACAGCTGGGAACGCCGAGAGACCAGACGAGCGCATGGTGGTTGGCGAAGATGTTGCTCTTCATCCACTTGAAGGCCTTGCGAAGGACGATGCGAGCAGTGGGCTCGTTTTGCCGACGTCGCTGGACCTCGGCTCTCATCTCGGAAATCTGCCTTGAGAAAGCTGTCAATATTGCGCATGAAACCGTTCAGAATAGTCATACTGGCAGATCAGCCTGTGAAGACATCGCAGTAAGCAGTCGGTGAGAACGCTTGGAGCACAGTCCCTGGAATACCACATACCTGTGTCTGGGTCGATGATCTTTTTGACAAAGACTTGAGCTGTGCTCGTGTCACATGAGATCAAGGCAAACACAAAGATACACTGTACAGAACATCGTACCAGTAAAGTGCTTGTCCGCAGGGGCACTCTTTGAGCGTGGATTGTGTGTCCGTCAATCCGCATTCATAGCAAAACCGGCCACCATGTCGTACTTCGCGGTCGGTGAATTTAGCGTTGCCGAACCACTCGTTTCCCAGAGATTCAGAGACAGGGTGAGTAATCTGAAGACTTGGGGGCCGCAGAAAGAGTTCGATTCGCTGTATAGCAGTCCGGCGTGGACGGAGATATTCGACCGCCCATTGGGTATGACTTAAGATAAGAGTATGTGTGAGTAGGCCAGTCAAGTAACGAAGCAGAACCCACAGTTTCTGTATATCTTTATCAAGGTTCAGATGTTGGAGCACGAGAGCCAAGTTGATACGCGTAGTGATGGCGCCGAGGGCAAATTTTGGTGGGTCCGGAGATTTAGGCGGATGTTGCGAGTAAGGGTGAGCCAGAACGGCTTCAAGTAGCTCTTTGGTCTCTATATCCAAATGCCCAGCGAGAACTCGAGCGTTGGCGTACTGCAAACACAGGTCACTAGAGGAGAGAGATCATGAACAAGACAGATCGTTAGTCTTGGTGAAAGTGGACTGCTCACGGACAGGAGTCCCAAGGCCTATCCACCAGAGCCAAAGGTGAGCCGATGTTTCGTAGGTGCCGGACGTGGTGATCTATCTGTTCCTTAGCCAGACGAACCGCGTCCTCGTATCGGCCGACAACAGAACGCCTGGAAGCCTCATAAACACGACGTATACTGAGTAAATCACAGTACATACATGTAAGCTTCGATGATAGGTGTTCTAAGTTTCATAGACTAGCGGCGTTGTCTGTGTCACATATTCTGTAAGACTTGGAAAAGTTGACATGCAAGACGTACCGAGCTTTGACCAAATCCACCCCACTCTAACACAAGCCTCTCGGGAGTGTTCACATGCACATCGAGAAGCAGTTCGTGACAAAAAATGAACTCGGGTACCATGAAGTCCGGAACTTTGTGTGAGGATAAGCACAGAATACCTAGTGGAGGATGACGCGACGTACCTTTGCCTATACGAGTAGCAAGGCTCCAATCGAACATCTTCGACAGCGTGAATCGCCATTCGATGAACCGAAGGAGCGATTCGGATGGAGTGGAAGTGCAGTTATGCAGCCACTTCTGCACTGGCTCGGGGTACTGGGGCTTAGGCGGTGTGTCATCTTGCTGCATCTGGCGGACTGTACCAGCCCGGAGTCAGACACGTTCGTAAATCTCGCAAGACGTATACTCACAGATCTTTCCTTCCTCGACAGCGTCGCCGTTCACGATTGAACCCGAAGAGTACCAAGCGAGCGGAGGCACAGGCCGCACGGCCACTACAGTCGGCTTAGTATTCGTGGTAGCAGCCTTGTTCGTCAACTGGTTCGAGTCGGTCGGTTTTCGCCGAATATTCCTTGGACGTCTTGGAAGGGGCATGTCGTACGTCGATGCTGGTGATCAGGAGCCTTGGGAACCTGGGAGCCTTGAGAGGAGAGGAGAATCGAAGTGAGGGAGTGCGAAAATTTGTCGCCTTGATATAGGACACAAGACTAGCGCGTGATATCTCACACCGTCGCACGTCCATGCACGTAGAAATAGATGTGCGCGTCGAAAGTTAAAGGAAGAAAGGGGGCGCAGTACACTTTTGCAAAAAGCTCAACTCTTTTGATGATTGCGCTGTGAGGGGAGTTCGGGCCGGGATGCGCCGCACTATGTTACTTAGCCAGACATGCAAACGAAGCGGCACCGCGTGCTACTGGGCTCACAGTGGGGCCTGCATGGACACCCCATGTTCTCATTTTTATGGTGAATTAAGTAGGTGGAAAGAGATCTGCGGCCTTCTGTGACGGTGAGACACTTTCAGAGACGCACATTACAATGTACACAACGAGCGACGCACTGTCTGTCTTCCCGCTACATCGTAGGACTGAACAAATCCAACTCATCCCAGAACGGACGTGCATCATCATCCTATATCCCTCTAAAAATCCCCTCCTCCAGTCTTCTTCGATGATTCGAGCGGATTGGTCGCTTCGGTAGGATCGTCACGTTGAACGATAGCCTGAGGTAGTTGTGTCAGACGAACACACAGGCTAACCTCGCTGCGACTTAAGTTGGAGATTACAAACAGCGATGACCGGAGAGATTGAGCATGGAGTTGGCGAGGACATGTTCAAAGGCGCAGGAGTGGGTAAAGAAGTTCAAGTTGGTGCCACCAGTGTGCACCAGTCGTGCGAGGTCGTGCGCGCCAGGGGCTGCCAGGGGATCAACAGATAGCGCCCAGATCTGAGATGAGATCTAGATCTGGCCAACGATCCCGGGCCTCTCGGAGTTTGCTCGTGGCACTCGTCGTCGTCGTCGAGTCTCCTCATTAGTGTTGCCGTGAGATGAGGTGGAGGTAAGCAAGGTGTTGTCGGAGTTTTTTTTCACCTTGCCCACCTGCTTGTGACCGAGGTGATGTCTTGGCGCACCGCAAGGTCACCTCGAGGTGAGAGGGTCGAAATGTGTCAGCTTCCGAAAATAGCAAATACATCCTCATCGAGTATTTGGCGCTAGTTTCTGCGCAAAACTGGTAGGTGCTTGCAAAGAGCGCCGCCGTCCACAGTCAGTCCGATTCAGTGTCAGTGCATACTGGATCATCTCGTAAACCGCACAATGGCACATATCACAATACAACAGGAAACGTTGTACTGGTAAATTGGAGTAGATGACTAGATCATATGGATGGAATCTCGTGAATTCTCCCCTAAGCCCTCTAACATAGATCGGGACCGTAGCGTGCT
>RWJN01000125.1:0-72342 GCA_004332605.1 Steccherinum ochraceum | reverse complement strand
AATGTAAAGAAAAGAATGTAAAGACAGACCCCAATCGATCGGTCGTCCGCAACGCTCCTTTTATGGTCTTCCGACACTGCCTCCTGCTCCTCCCTCTTGAGTGACTCAACCGAAAGCGCCCAAACGTCGATGAGCTCGATGTGGCGAACGTTGAACAGCAATTTTGCCGCGAACCGAAGTTGTCCAATGTGCACGAGTGACAATTGCGGCATGTTGGACCTCAAACATACGCACCCATATGCGTCAAGTTCACTGAAATCACGACGGAAGACATACCGCAATGCATATGCTCTACGTCTCCCTCTATCCCCTTCATCGAGTACTGACTCAGAGTCAATGCTCGACAGATTCTTCTCCTCATTTCCTTTTTCTAAACAAATTTATTTTCTATTGCGAGCCGCCGCAGGCGGTCCTGCCTATGAGTCTGACTGCTTGTACTGGATAATATACGCCGCAGGTGATTGAAAAATTTCGTGCAGGAACTTGATCTCCACATGATCGGGGCCTGAATAGGAGTGAACTGCTTCCGCGATGCTGCTCTCGTTCCCGCTGTGGGCACCCTGGTTGCCCTGCCACCGGGCGCCGCCAGTGCCCACATCTAAGAGCGCCTTACATAACTACTTGATTCTTGTATGTCCAATTCATATGCTCCTGCGGCCAGTGGATCGATTTGATGACAGCACGCCTATGTGCTGAAGATGCAGCGGTGTTGCCAGAGCACCGCTCGCGGAGGTCTTTGCCGTTCTCGAAGGGGGGAACCATCCTCCATGCGAGCATGTTGGTGATCTGGTCAAGCATATGACGTATGAGAACCGGCTATTACGGCTAGATGTGAGACAGCGATAAAAAACAGCAGACGACGAAACTTACTCTAAGGGCCGCCTGCAACTGCCTTACCATCGCTTTTGCCCTCTGTTTCGCCTCCTCTTCCTGCGCCCTCCTTTCGTTCATTTTACCCAGTTGACCTTCAAGCGCTGTCAAATTCCTCCGCAGCTCTACCAATCGCTGATGTTGCTCTTGTATCTCGATGTAAACATCTTCTTGCTCGCCTTGCGAGCGGGCTCGCTTCTCCTGCCGATTGCTGGACGTTGAAGGCGGTCGGGATGCGCTCGAGAGAGGAGTGTCTGTGAATGACCGTAACGACGTAGTGGTGCCGGGAGAGGCTTCGACAGCCGACGCCAACAGCTCAGAAGTGGGCTGACACTATTGTGAGTTTGAGTGGAATTTTCAAAATTCCGCAAACTTACCTCCTCCAGCTCCTTCAGCCATTTCTGTAATCTTGGAGATGCTCCAGATTCGCCATTCGCATGATGTTGCAATATCCTTAATGCCTCGCTTGCCACACCCGGCGGAATGACAAGACCCTCCGGGAGGGATGCTGCCATACCTGGAGACGTCATCAGCTGCAATGTTGCTTCGAGGGGCAAACAACGAACGGTGCCTACTCACTGACAGGAAGGTGAAAGAACTGGGAATGAAGGGATGAAAGAGCACTCGAGGTGGGGTGGAAGGAGAGACTGAGTGATGAAACAGCAGGGCGGTGACCGTGCGGCGTGCACGGAGAAGCTGAGAGGTTGACAGACCCACTGGGGCAGCCACTGGTTCGTACCACTGCAGATCGCCTACAAACAACAGATCCGCTGTCGCTCTTTGCTCATGTTGCTGCGATCACCGTCGCACTCACTGACCCAAACTCATAATTGCAAGTCCTCTCAATCTAGATCCTCCGGCAACAGATCCCGCTATTCATCGACGACTGTCAACGACAGGCCGACTCATGCCACTCCGTCGTTCTACTCGCTGCCACGCGGTCAGCGCATACGCTTTTCGCGAACCCGCCCTATCACTAACGTTACCCACCCAGATCATCTGCCACATCTCGTTCCATCTCGTCTCGCATCTGTTCATTTTTTTCCTTGCTATCACTCTATTGTACTTGGTGGTAAAGGGCCGATAAACGGCAAGACTCGAATCCTTGGGGAATACGGTCATGTCAAGGGCAGGTCCCGCCGCAGGCGGGCCGGAAAATAGGCAAGGGAGGAGTCCGGAGCGCTCCTGGGACCATGCCCAGGGAAGAGAGCGAGTGGTTTCCAGTCGGCCTTTGTTGTCGGCTGCTATTTTGTCGAGCTCGCTGCTCGCCTCGACGACGAACGGTCCTTTAGGCGCCCGCCAGATCTGCCTTTTACGGCCAGATCTTTTGCGATCGGGTCGCGCAGCCACCTTCCTTTTTGGGTGCCCCTTGACATACGGAGGAGCCCTTCCTGTCTCATATCTTCACCGTTGTCTTCTTGATCCATTGCTCATCATTATTCGTCGCTCTTTTACATACTCGTTTTATGCGGACATTCATGCATCATGCTTCGCTTTCTCTACTTTGCGCCGCACAGGCCTCTTCTTTGTGTGGCTTTGTTTGGGTCGACGAGATCTTGGATCTGAGCTATTGTATTTAGCGTACTTAGATTTAGCGTACTTAGACTGTAGTTGGCTTATATAACACCATTACCATCAAATTACCATTGCTCGTTTTGGAACGGTCGTGCCGATAATGCCGATAGTGCACGTGCCGCTGCTCCATATCTGGAGTACCCCCGGCCTGAGCTACGCCGACATTCGACGGTCGACTCTTCGTCAGATACCACCACTACCCATCGCCATGTACCCACCGGCCCCTTCCAATATCATTCTCCACGACGCTAATGCCACTCACTTCGCACCTCTTACCAAAGTCGACACCGACCAGGCTGCACTCCGTCCACCCAACGTACAAACCCGCACGTTCCTCGAGACGCCGATAGCGGGTGGAGTTACCCTCTTCAACGATGTGCTCCCCGCACACCATTCGACAGCATTCTCGGATACGATGTTCGACCACACAGATGCCACGAAGGAGGGAGTAATGGGTGAGTGCAAGGGCAACTACCTCTATGTGTGTTTGTAATAATTGTTCCTACTAGACTCTAGCGCTCGTGAAGAACAGGAGCAACTTCTCAAACGAGAGTCTCAATCGCAACTTTGCGAGGACGATTCAGAACAGGTCGAGCCGGATGAGGCTGCTTCGGACGCCCATGCTGAGCAGTTCCAACGTCACATCAAATCGCAGAACTTGCTGAACTCTGTGTTGCGCAACAATGCTCTGTTGGATGATGTGTTGGCAAGATGTGATGCCCTGGCCAAAGCCCAAGCAAAGGAAATTGAGGTGGCGGAGAAGGAGAGCGCCATTTGGGGGGAGTGGGAGCAGACGATGGGGAGGGAGTTGGCGGTATTTCACGCGGTTGTGGCTGCCCCCATAGCAGAGGTGAGTAGCCCATCTACCGGTTTCTTCTTCGTATTCTCAGAGTACCGTATTCAAAACATAGGGTCCTGTCCATCAAGGCGAGGAGGAAAATGTCGACCTTCAATCCCCTGCTTTTCGCAAAGAACCCCTCGTTCGCGACCCATATGCTGCATTCTCGCCTGAGAAAGTACAACGATAGCTTTTATTCTTTGTCTGTCCCACAGTCTAAGTACTGTTCGTAGTTTGAGTGTGTATGCGAATCAAGGACGAGATAGCCTTCGGATAGCTTTGAGTTTGACCCAAGAGCACAGTTTTCCGGCTCGAGAGGGCTCACGCAGGACCCTGGAAAATCCCCTCAAAGCCACGCAAAACCCATGTCCGTCAAAAGCCCATTTTGAGGCTGTTTTTTTGTCCGATTTTTCGGGACGGCCTCTGCGAGGCCGAAATCTGTCCGAACCAGGCCACTAAGCGCCTTCCGCTTGTGAGGTTCTACAAGCTGTTCACTGGCGTTTTTCGGCCCTCCGCCGCTCATTCGTAAGTACTCATTTGAAGCTTCAGAACGGTTTTTCGTGCCTGCGGCGCTGTACTCCTACCGAAAGGTCGCCCAAGAGTTGGCCGGACCCCTCTAGGGTCCGGCTCCCCTACTTCAAGTCAGATTTTGTCTGCATTGAACTTGGCCGTGAATTCATGATTGGCATTTGAGCCGGATCCTTTGTCATGTATTGTATGTGTGTACTTCAAGAAATTTTATCCTTCCACGAAGGCAGTGCTCAGGCTAACAACAGGCTAAGGATCCTGATCATGCCGCTGAGTCTGCTGGTTGAAAACAAGTCATAGCAGTTCTCAACCCGCAGTCATAGCACCGTCACGTCAGATATCGGAACCGGCATGCAAAGCAGCGCCCTAAGCCACGTCCAATAGCCACAGTACGTCTGCATTGAGAAGCCGAAACTTCGTGAATCCAAATGCTCAGCTTCTCCAAATATTGAGCCCAGTCATGCATCCTATCCAACTCGGCTGTGAACGGCGAGATATCGTTCAGCAGCTTCTCGAAATGCTCGATCGCTTGCTCTTCCGTCATATCCAAGCAGAATTTGCCCAACACCTGCTCGTGCACGTCGCGATGCTTGATGCGCGGAATGTTCGCGTGGACCATGAGCGTGATCAAATTCAGCATGAGGTTCGCGCTCTTCCGGAGGATGGTGAACGCTGTGAAGCAGAAGGTCTTGAACCGCGCGTAGCGCACGGATTGCACGCCGCCCATTGCGTCTACCGTTTCCTTGCAGACTTTCACGGGAGGTGCGAGCGGTTTCGGGTCGCGTCCGAGAATGTATCCGAAGTCGACTAAGATGAACGTTCAGCATAGTAAGCACATCTCATTTCAAAGCATATACCATGGAAGAAGTGACCTGGAGGACAGGACAGCATGCAGTAAAGACCACAAGCAAGAGGAATGACGTACCATCGGGCGCAAGGAGACGATTATCCAGGTGACGGTCGCCGACTCCGAGCAAGTATGTCACAACACAGTAACCAGCTACGTTCCCGTCGTTAGTCAGGGGCATACAGAGAACGAGGTGCGCCACATACCACAACTCCGCACAGAGGTGTCAATGACATTAGGCTCAACGCCAAACGTCTCCACACTGCCCTCATCAGGGTAGTTGGCTCGCAAGTAGTTCAGCAGCGTGCCGTTTTCACTGACGATAGCAGCTATTGACTTGCTTGGAGTGAATTGCGCCATTCCCTGTAAGGGCCTCGTCGCCAGAACGTCATACGGCGTCAGCTTAGGGTCCAAGTTCTCCTTCCTCAGCAGCCTATCCATGAGTGTGAACAGCTGGATAACGAGCTGATCCTGCCGCATGTCATCTCCGTCTTTGAACATGACGGGATACTCTGAGCCGTCTGACCCTTGAAAATTCAGGAGCATGGGAAACATGTTGGACTTGAAGACACTAGACTTCTCCGCGATGATCCCTGTGACTTCTATTCGCGCATCGAGAGGAAGAGGCAAAGGCGCCATCGAGGCAGGATTGTTCTTGGAGTCGGCAAGGAAATCGCGCAGCTTGCCGGTCTTCTTCGGTCGTGGGTCTTTCTATGTGCGTAGTTCCTTGGCGCGTTTGGAAAGGGTCTCGATGAGCTCGCCCTGCCGTCGCATGACGTCTCTGCGTTCGACTCCATTCTCCGCCTACGGCGCAACATATCAGACATGACACCGGCAAGCCACAAAATCATCGTACTTACCTCCGGGATCTTTCCCATAAACTTATACACCACACACCCATACATCTTCGCCATCACCCTATCCTCCAATGCAACTTCTACCATCAAGTACCAGTAGAAACGGTTGCCCAAGATGAGGTTCCGGACTGCACGTGCGATCAGGAAATCAGCGAGCCCACTGTCGTCGTATGATATTGCGCTGGACGTCGACCGTGCGGAACGTTGGTCACTTGCTGCGCTCTCGGATTTGAGTGCTTGGATTAGCTGTAGGAGGTAAAGTAGCAGTTCCTATCGAGATCCGTCAGTGAGCGTTGTCAGCGATAGTAAGCGAGGACTCGTACATCGTCGTCCGCCCGGCTGAGCTGCTTCACAGCAAAGGCGCGAACACGTGAGTCGACAGTTCCTAGACCTAGGAGCTCAAGGGCGTCGTCGATGTCAGTCTCAGTCCACTGTGGTAACAGCTCTTCGACGGCTTGTTTCGCTTCCGATGGGTCTCGCCAAGTGACGGGATTTCAGGAATTCGTCAATCCACGTCGATCCCGGTCAGATAGAACCTGAACTTCCATATGAGGTCTTTCTCTTCAGATGTGAGAGGCTGACTTGGGGCATAATTCACGAGTTCCTAGGTTTGAGTGTGAGGATAATGCAGTGAAGCGAACGAAAGAGAACACGCACGCTAAGCTCGTCCCTAATCTTCGCATTGGGTTTGAGCTCGCGATCATACGGACTGCTTCTATGACTCCGGACTAAGCGACGGTGCTTGTCCTCGACCGGGTTCTCCTTCGCGATATCGGGATCAACTACGGCCCAAATGTGAGTATCTGTGGCGACAGCTGATGATGCTGAAGGTACAGGGGGTTGAGTGGCAGCGGGCACCGACGTGGAAGTAGATGGGATGGAAGAAGCGTCCTGTGTATGAGGTTGAATTCCGAAGATCACAGAGCGACTCGAAGACAGCACTTACTGTACGGGTTCACTGAAGATGACAGGGAAATCGAAGCGAGGGAGATCAATGTACAGATACAAGCTCTGAGACTTCTCTGTTTCGGACTGCAGAACAAACGTCAGAACCAAGGCGAAAGTATTTATACAGCATACGCACTGCATGAACTTCTGCCATCTTCCTGAACGCCATCGCATCCAGCCATCGGACTTAGACAAGTCTCCCCTTTCATACTTCTTGACTAGCTACACGTTCAAGCCAATCAGGAGAATCCTCCTGAACGAGATCATGAACGCGCACTCACCTTCTCCAAACGGCCCATCTCATCTCGAGTGCCCACTTTACTCGGAGTCGTGGTTTCCGTCAAGCCATCCGCCTCTTTGTCAGCCCACAAGAGTAGTCTGTGCTTCCCTCTACGCAATGTCCTGGCAGGCATGCGTCAGCACGGATCCAAGAGCTGTAGCAACATATTTTCGCACCATTTCTTTCCAAACAACCGAAATGTAGACCCTCCCACTGGTATAGCTGCTCGGGGCCCTGCGATGTCCCAGACAGTGAATGTGATTTGCGAGCTCAGAGGAAGATCACAATATCGAATAGGTAGGGTAATCCATTCGTTCCATCTAGAATGATTCAGCCCCAACGCGACTGGCGGGTATCCGTGGCACGCACATGTAATCCTTCTTGAAGGACTTGAAGAATGTTCGAAAAGGGATCGTGAGTGGTCTGTTGTCCGCGACAAGTTGGCACGTCACGTAAAGATCGGAGAAGCCTCTTGCACAACAAATATTAATGTCAATACACGAGCAACCTGAGCAACCTTGAACGACATGACGTACGGCTGCTGTACTCCGTGAAAGCGTAGCTCGGGCTTCTCTAGTAGTTCTGAGAATGGTCTTGGCGTTCGTTGTGCCTCCAATTGCGAGCTGAAGTATAGGAATGTAGCAATGAACCGATATGAGTTTCGCACCAACGCACATGCGAAATGTGACCGGTAGTTTGAGATCCCTCAATTTGGCGGAGGTGAAATCGTCTCTGTTGTCTTTATCCATTTGTGATCGAGAGGAATGTTGAGACGGAGTAAAAGCATGAGAAAGGGAGACGAGTCCAACGACGAAGTCAGGAAAGCAGAACACTGACAGAGAGTTACGGAAAGAGTCCCAAGTAGTACTCTGCAGGAGACTGCAGGAGACTGCAGGCCAAATGTCCCGCGGAGCGTGTAGGGCAGGCTTCTTCCGCACACCTCGACCTTGGTTCTTCCGCGATGTCTTCTCCACGACTTCTCGGTATTCGTTCGTACAATGATGCAGTCGCCTACGCGACTGCGCTCTTGACGAACCCGCAATACTTCACGACCCTCGCTGCACTTGTCATTCTGGGTGATGCGGTCCTCACCCAGCTCATCATCCGTTTCGCGTCCTGTACGTGTTCTCAATACGTCCTCTATTCGCAAATGCTAAGACATATTTATTCAGATACTGAGATTGACTGGGAGACATATATCTACCAGCTCGAGCTATACCTGAAGGGGGAGCGGAACTATGCTGAGATATCTGGTCCAACTGGTCCGCTGGTGTTCGTATTTTTGCCTTTGTCGTACTGAACTCCCTGGCCTCACCGACCCACAGATACCCTGCTGGACATGTTATGGTTCACCACTTGCTATACCTCGTAACCGACCAAGGTACAAGCATTGCTACCGCTCAGCAAATCTACGGGGGCCTATACATCGTGTCTCTGGCTTTGACATGTGTCATATATGGCCGGGCAGGAGGAATCCCAAACTGGGTTCTCCTGCTCCTACCTCTTAGCAAAAGGCTCCACTCTATCTACGTTCTGCGACTGTTCAATGATACCTGGTCGGTCGTCGCTGCTCAAGCAGCCATCGTAGCATATGGGTACGGGCAGGATGTGGTTGGTACTCTCTTGTTCAGGTGCGCCCTTCCTCTCTGTCTGATCTGATTTTTGCTCACGAATCTGCAGTGCGGCACTCTCTGTGAAGATGTCGGCTTTGCTGTACCTTCCAGGCATTGTAGTGGTACTGTTCCGACGCTCCAACATCCGCGGCGTGGCTGCGCACTTGATCATCATGCTCACAGCACAAATCGCTGTTGGACTCCCTTTCCTCCGCAAAGACGAGCTCGAATATATCACAGGTGCCTTCAACTTCGGTCGCGCTTTCTTGTACAAGTGGACCGTCAACTGGAAAATCGTGGACGAAGAGACATTCCTTAACCCGTCTTTCGCGATGGCATTGCTCACAGGGCATGTGGTGGCTTTACTCGCTTTCGGGTTGTTCAGATGGTGTCGGAGTGATGGTGGTGTGTTTGCACTCATCGGAAGAGGCCTTGCGAATCGACAGTTGCGGAGGTATTCGCCTGCGTTGGTACCCATCACACCGGATTGTGAGTGTTCATGCCTACTCAGCGACTAGCATACTGATTCTTTTCCTCCAAGATGTGGCAACAGTCCTCATGACATCCAACCTTATTGGAATTATATTTGCGCGGTCTCTTCACTACCAGTTCTATTCATGGTACGCCCAGCAAATACCGTTCCTCGCCTGGAGGACGAAGCAGCCCGTAGCCATCAAGTACGTATACCTCATACCCTCGCGTAGTATTTCAGTAGCTGAACTTCATGATAGGTTGGCATTGCTCGCTGTCATCGAATATGCGTGGAACGTATACCCTGCTACCAATATTTCCTCTTCTGTGCTACTGGGTGCGAACATTATACTCCTCCGCGGAGTCTTCTTTGGTTATCCGGAAGGAATGGATAGTAGTCAGGTGCAGAGTGACGCAGAGAAGGTGAAAGCTGAGTAGGTAAAAAACATGTATTGTTACATTGTGATGGACTGTGTAGCCAAATGCGACGTATATTTGCATCCCTCCCGATAATACAGACAGTTGGATGAGATGGCAGACGGAACGTAGTTACGCAAGCGCTTGTATACGACATCCGAGTCCGAGAGAGCAGTGAGGTCACTCTACTCTTGACCCCCACTTCATCGTTATGACCATTCATATTTCACGACGACTCTCCGACAACATATAATACTCTACGCACCATGAATAACGGAACCACGACCACCCAAAGGGTGACGATCACCTACACCGCACCTCCGAACTTCCTGGCCTCGGAACACTGGAAGCAAGTCTATGCCGCGCTTTTGTCACAACTACCCCTCCGAAACCTTCACTGGAAGTCCTCTTTTCGTCCCAACATTCGCACTATCCAGGAGTTGGACGTGACGTTCGTTTCGGCGGAGACAAGGCGGGATGATTCGCATACATCACAAATTCCGCAGACGGTGCTGGAGAAGCCGTTGTTGAATGCTTATATTGTTGTGTGTGATGTGAGTGGGATTTGCGCTTCTTTGGGTGCTGGGCTGACCTTCGTTGCGGATAGGATGCAGACACGTATAAGAACACTGTCAAGAAGCAGATCAAAGACTGGCATTCCAACGTCACCCAACGGAAGAACCAAGAATGGCTCATTATCCATGTCGTTCGTCCGGACTCAAAGGCAGCTTCGCAAAGACTGTTCCAGATCAAGACCTCTGTACTAGACAAAATCAAGGCGGATTTCAATGTAGAAAAGAGGGATAGGTATGTTCTCCGGGCAAGTCGCGCAGAGCTTGAGCTGACACGGGTATAGATGTGTACAGCTTGTATGGTCGTACGACCATGACAACCCGACGGCTTGGGCAGAATTTATCAACAAAGTCAAGGAAGGGCTACTCTGTGCGTTCGATGCGGCTATTACGCAGAGGGAGGAAGAAGTGAGGCGTTCGGAGGGTCAGCGACAGATGCCGGGATGGAATTTCTGCACATTCTTCATCTTGAAAGTGCGTCATCGGTCTTAAATTGTTCGCGATATCTGACCGTGATGTTCATTATGATACATAGGAGAGCTTAGCGACCTCTTTTGAAGGCATGAACTTGCATGAGGACGCGTTAGATACTTACAACGAACTGGAAGCGCTTTTCTTCGAGGTGTTAAAGGAGAAGAATCTCTCGTGGTTCGGGACCCTGATCACACCAGCACCGAAGGACGATTCTGTTCCCCTGCTGTCGACATCCAAGAAACCATACCGAGACCTCATTCTGGCGAATACCATAACGATATTCGATTTCCGGACATATTTGCTAGCCAGACAGTGTATCATTCTTCGAGGAATGCGCCACCTTATCGAAGTTGCACAGAAGTCGGTCGCGTTCCTAAGTGCTTTCGGACGGAGATTACGAGAAGTTGAGGTGCGTCCAGCGATTCGACGTTGTAACGACTGAGTATTAAATTTGTAGCAGGGTAGTCTCCCCAAGTATTTCGTGGAGGCATGGGCGTACGCTTCTGCGCTCAGCGTGGTCGAACAATGCGACGCTTGGGCGAAAGGCCTCGAGTTCCCTAAAGTTGCCTTAGCCAACTTCAATGCATTGAAGGGAGAGCTTATCGAGCTAGCCAGACACCAGGTATGCCATAGCGTCTCCCTCTCGCCCCAGTGACTAATATCGGATAGTTGGACATAGTTGGCATCAACGTAGGGCACCTTCCGTCGCGACCACCGTTCTCTATTGCACTGCCCAGCCGAATACCTCGTGATGCGAGCAACCAGGTTGTCGACCAGTCGTCACAGAAGATCACTCAAGCCGACATGCTGAAGGCCCTGGAAGACAAAGAGACTTTCTACAGCCTGTATTCTAAGATCACGAACCGTGCGATCGAGCTGTATGCCGCAGCGGGAAGACGTAAGTTTGCACTCAAGATGCATGGGAGTCTCGCTGCCTTGGATGTGTAAGTCTATCGTTCCTTCAGTCCAAGAGATGCTGACCCGATTGTAGACATCGAGGCCGGCTGTCGAGTGCTCTGCAAACATTTTCATCGTTGCCTGCACATTACGCTCCTCATGGGTGGACATCATTAGAGGCTTACATGCTCTCTCAAGCTTTGGATATCCATGCATCGGTAGGCAAGGCGAAAGACAGAGATTGGGTATACATTCTGCTCGACTTCCTGAAGGCGTACATACAAGACCTGGGCAAGGACCTACTCCTGACAGGGCCCGATCATGTAGCCTATGTCACTGGTCTGGTCGACGCACTGACTGCTGCAGCTCGCGACGCTCCAACTGGTGTGTATTGCATATTCATGCCTGTAAACCCGCCGTTCAACTGTTGCTTTAGAGATGACACATCATGATCATCCTGCATTTTCTGTGGAGATCCCAAGCTCAGACGCGAAGACAGTGGAGAAACGAGATGGTGCTATCTTGGACGTTAATATCCACTGCTCACTGCCTTGTGTGAGTGGTATAATCGTGCTAGACTTTCCTATTTACTGAAGTAGAATATAGCCACTGCCCATTGACGAAGTCTCTGTCACGCTCTCCGGACGAGACGGCAGCAAGATTATCTTCGTCGATAAGGTTTCATCACTGGAACCAGGCAAGAATGCACTTTCGCTATTCTGCCATGTAAGTTTGATCCGCATCCTGTTTATGCATTTCGCTCACGAAAGCATAGTCAGCAAGTGCAGGGACCTACTCGTTACATAGTACTCAAGTGAAAATGTCGAACTTGACATTACAATGGGTACACTCGCCGCCACCGACAGGGAAACAATCTCGTGTAAAGCGACCTCCTGTGTTGGTTCGAGTGCCAAGAGACCTTCATGCGGTTGATGTACGACTGCGACAGCCACAGCGAAGTAAGTGTGAAAGGCAATCATTTTCTCAAATTGTGGTGCTGACGACTTGGCACAGTCCAGCTGGGAACAGCTCCGTCAATCGTAGCTGTTTTCACTTCTGGCCGGAATGAGATTCGCTCCGCCATCTTGAAGCTCTCTGCGCCCTCTGGTGTCAAATTTCTGTACAAAGACGCGTCTGCCTCGTCGGAAGGTACGGACTACCTTCACTGCATGCTGTGCATTTGCTTGATGTTGCCGTAGATCAAGTACTGCTAGAGCATGGTACGGACTCGGCCACCTTGTCCGATATCGCTCCGGGGCAAACTATCTTGCTTTCAATGCCTCATACGGATGCATCCGCATACCATGCGATGGTGAGTGTCGACGTTCGGTCTACATATCACCGTCCTGATCATGAAGTGTAGCGAGTGAACATCACAGTAGAGTACACAACGGCAGCGGAACCTGATGTAGTCAGGATTCTTCAGCTGGTACGATATGTCCTGACTGCGCTACCGGTAGCCATCAACGTGGAAGACTTCTTCCGTGGAACACGGTGCGCCCTATGGTCTACCACCGCTCCAGCACTGATTAAATTGACATGGCCACAGGCTCTTCACGCGATTCACCCTGTCATCAACCTCTCCACAGCATGTGCGCATTCTGTCGACAGAGCTCGTATCTCAAGGACCTGGGGATGATGGATTGAAGATCACCAAGTGCATTTCACCGTCTCGGAGGCTAACGGTAAGCTCTAGGATTTCCTTACGAAGAGCAACAACAGCTCAAATGTTATAAGACCATCACTCCAGCTCAACCCGGTAGATTCCTGTTCCAGCTTGACTCGGCTCGTGGTGAAGGTGAGCTACTACAATTTGTGGATAAGCACCAGCTATTGACAAGGCAAGCAGAGCGAGATCCGCTGCATCTGAAAATTCGTTACCGGATGCTGAGAGAAGGTAGTGGATTTCGTGATATAGTATTAACGCAAAATGCTGACCATGAGTTACAGAAGTAGAGCAGGTCATGGAATCTATCATTGACGATGTGATCGTGGAGTCAGAGGCGCTTGCGTTGCGGCGACCAGAGATCCTTGATATTTTGGTGCAAGCTTTGGAGAAAGATCCTGCATGGGTCTCACTCTACGAAGTCACTGGCGAACTTGTGATACCTAACGTTACAGCTGGAGAGGACGATATCGGACAGGCCTTGGTGCAGATCAAGAAGGTATGTTCCTCGACTGCATTCTTGACTGTGATTTCTGACAATTCCCGAAGCTGCTCGACAAATCGCGACGTCTAGAAGAGTTTCCTGGGGAATGGCGGGAGATCATCATACCAGTAGATGTTCCTCAAATGCATGTAAGTGACAAGTACGCATCACAAACTCTCGCACGACTGAACTTTCTGCTGTAGATTCTTGCAGCCGCTTCACTACGAATATCTTCCAACCCCTTTTCTGCAGACCCGTCGAAAGCGCTTGACCTATTCGCGGGTCAACCCATCCATGCCATCTTGACGATTCGTACCTCGTTCCATTGGGCGCCCATGGAAGACAGTCATACCAAAAGTTACCGCATGCGCTTCGATGTCGAGGAGCTTTCGAAAGACTGGCTAGTCAGCGGTCGAAAACGTGGAGATTTCGTCGCTGTAGTGAGTACCATTTGTCGTCGAAATTGACATTAGCTGATAGCAACCCACAGGATGACGAAACATTCACAACATCCATCACATTGATTGCCCTTCACCACGGCGAACTTGCGTTACCGAAAGTAGCTGTAACTGCTCTTCCTCTACCAGGGGAACACAGAATGAAGGCACAGATGCTTCCGAGCTGCGAGACCTATCAGATACATGGTGCCCAGACTGTCCTTGTTTTGCCTCGTGGTGGGCGAAGCACATTCGTTGTTAGTATGGGGGATAGCGCATGAGGAGTTTCTTATCTTGAAATTATTACCTTCGAACCTTCTCTGGATATAATTTCATTGCGTTTCTTTACCGTCATCGAGCAGCAACCCGCGAGCACAGCCGCTCACTGGCATTGACAACGAGACGAGTGACGGGCATTCACCAAGAGTCACGATCACGAGACGTGACCTCGGATGCGTGACGTATCAACAATGACGCGTTTGGCGCGTGCGCCCAAGCTTCTTCGTTACCAACTCTCCGCTGCTCCCCGACCTTCACCGAACTGCAACATTTCTGAGATAATCCACATATACTGAAGCCATGTCAGACTTGTACGTCGTTGCACTTCTGCATACGATGCTTTCCTCTCTAATAACGTTCTTGCAGCGACGCAGAACGCGAGGCGAATATCGCCAGGAATAAGGCCCTTCTCGCACAGTTGGACATCTCTATGAGCAGTCTTGAAATTCCTGTTAACGCAGAGAAAGTCAAAGCGAAGCCAGTGCAACCCGCCAAGAGAGTAAAGCGAGAGAGAGCGGAACCAGCTCCGCTGAGGGAGACACGAGCATCTGCACGTCTGAGACGACCTGTGATAAATCCCAATGAGACACCAGCACAGAAGAAGAAGCGAGAGGCGAGTCAAATTGCCGCATGTCAGACAGATTTGATTGACTCATTTTGACGCAGAAAGAAGAGGAGGAGAGGAGAAGGAAGGAAGAGGAAGAGCGGTTGGAGGCAGAAGAACGGGAACGGGAAGCCAAACGCCCTCGTCATCAGGAGTTAGACCTCAACGTATTGACGGAAGAACTCGACGATGTGGAACGAACATCCTTACGCTCAAGCTTTGAGCAGATACTGAAGACCGCAAATCCTCGTCGCGCAGCAAGTCTAGATGCATTCACGTTTGACGACGATGACGCCCAGGAAGCAACAGAGGTCAAAGACCTGAAGAAGCGATTAGGCAATTTGAAGGTCGTTGCGAGGGCGAAAGTGTGCAAGGACCGAATATACAGTGCTGCGTATCATCCAGAAGCAACGAAAGATCTCATTTTCTTCGGAGGTGTGTCCCTAGTTCTGTGGCGAATCGTCCATGTCTTACGCCGGTGGTGCAGACAAACATGGTCAGCTTGGTATTTGGGATGCCAGGGCTGCCACAGAAGAAGTCAACGACGAGGACGATGGAAACCCTGTAGACACGAAGGAGAACGGGAAATACTGGCGATTACAATCCCATTGGCCAGCAACATCCAAATCGTCCATATCTAGCATCAAGTTTGACCCAATAGATGCCCATAGCGTAAGTTTTCATTCGCATGCCTCCTCGATCAAGGCACTCAAGTCATTCTAGGTCTTCACAACTTCGTATGATACTACTTTACGCAGCCTCTCCTTCACTTCAGGACTATCACGAGAGATCTACGCGACCGCATCAGAGGAAATCCTAATCCATTCGATGGACATGCCCCCAGCTGGACACGAAATGTGGATCTCTGACTCGTCTGGCGGCCTCACACATCTTGATTTGCGAGAAGATAAGTCGAAAGCTCAGTGGTATGGTGTGTCCACCCACAAGATTGGCAGCGTCAGTGTGAACCCGACAAACCCACATTTCCTGCTGACTGCGTCCAATAACCGGTTTCTGAGGTGGGTCTCCACGTCACTTCAGAAATTTCGATAACTGATGTACTGGAACAGGATATGGGATGCGCGGAATTTCGATGTACTCAAATCACTTGAAGACGAAGATGACGTCAAGAATATCGAGACGTTCTTGGAATCAGACGACGGCAGTGCGTGCCTCCGAAGCAGCTGGGAGCATGGCAAGTCGATCAACTCGGCCTACTGGGACCCAAGAGGGCGAGGGATCGTTAGTACATGCTATGACGATAAGCTGAGATGTGAGTATAACGACACCTTCAATTCGTTTATACCGACGTTGATTGTGCAACGGTGCAGTCTGGGACGTCGATCCAACCTTCATGAAACGCCCTGTCAAGTTCCCCACATCCCGTCCGAAGAAAGAAGTGTCACATGATTGCCAAACGGTATGGCCCTTGCTAGTCTTACGATCGATGTTGGCGATTCTGATAAAGGCTCTAAAGGGTCGATGGTTAACCGTCTTGAAGGCACAATGGTCACCGAACCCAGATGTGTACCCGCATGTCACGGCAAGTTTCTAGGATTGTTGTGTTCCATTGTCCCAGTTGCTCACAGCTCGAGTAGGTCGGCAACATGAGGCATTCTCTTGACATCTACTCATGCAAAGGAGAGCTTCTTGCACGGCTTTCAGACCCCTCAAAGTAAGCGTACAGAGCTGACTTCGAAACTGCGCTGCATCTCATGATTACTCACTTCGTCTAGGATCACTGCCGTGCAAGCTGTAACATGCTCGCATCCTAGCGTCGTAGAACGTGCAGCAAGTGGGAACGGCAGCGGAAGATGTGTCTTATGGGCACCAGCAGACGATTAACCTACCACTGCGCAAGCATGTACTCTCCCTTTCTGGTGTATCTTACCGATATCTTACTGTGGAATCGCATTTTGGACTCGAGATTGTATCGCTATTTTGTGCTACCTCTTGCATGGCCCGGCGGATGTCAAGTTATCGTTGAGACCAGGAAAAAGAAAAATGAGTAAAAAAGCGTCACCTGAGCGATTCGAACACTCGCGGGCATAGCCCAACCGCTGGGAGCTATCGAAATAGCAGGCGATCCCGTTAACCACTCCGGCAAAGTGACTTACTGGACGCCGGCTTAGTGAATTTAATAACCGGAACTGCTCCTTTATAAAGACAACAATTGACTCCACCACTCGTCCTCCTTGAACTCAACTTGCACATTCCCTCCACCATTCATGGCCAAGAAGACCAAATCCATCGCACAGTCACCTCAATCTACTGGACCTACATCGCGCATTGCCTTCCCGAGTGTCTCGAGCAAAGAAGGGCTAGAATGTCGCGCTTTGTTGGAGGACCAGATCTTGGTTATAGATGTCCGTTCAGCACTCTTATGCTGAATCGATGTATGTTCTCATGTATACCAGGATTTCTTCTCTCCAGAGGAATGCAAGACGTTTGTGAAATTCATAGATGGCCTGCCCTTAGAAATGACCCCTCCGAAAAAGAAAGGGGAAGCTGAGAGAGTGAACCGTACGTCCCCTTCGTCCGTCCCTAATTCACGTTGTAGAGGACCAGTCCGTTAAGCTCTATAACTCGAAAGACCGTATCTCTATCACATCTAGCGACTTTGCGCAGTCGCTCTATGAAGTGATACGCCCACATCTCCCATCGTTCCCATACCCCGCGTCGGTCAGACGACCAACTTCCGACCATACCCCGCACTCCCTGAACTCCAACATCCGGATGTACAAGTATACCCCCGGGCAACACTTTGGTTGCCATTATGATGACTCCGTAAAGGATTCGCAAACGGGAGCCAAGTCCGAGTGGACACTCTTGATTTACTTGAGTGGGATTGAGGACGGTGTGAAAGGGGGTGAAGTAGGTCTGATTCTCTCCGATGTCTCGAAGGTTTCCTGACTGCTCCCACAGACCATTTTCTACCGAGACCAGCGAGGAAAGCCGACAGAGAAGATTGTAGCTCCTTTGACTCGTGGTACAGCCCTTCTCCACCGGTAAGTGATTCGAAATTTGGAAGTAGTGAGGTGATTTTGAACGGCCTGCACTCAGCCATGGACACGAATGTCTACTGCACGAAGGCTCGCCGGTTCTTGAAGGAAACAAGTACATTCTGCGCTCAGATCTCATGTTCATGAAATAGCCACAAACGTACAAGCAAACGTACTGCAAGCTCCCAATACGCCATCATCTCCGTCCCTTCGACTTCTTCTTGGGCATCCCGGCCTCAACAACATCGTCGTCCCGATCCATATCGTCTCGTCCACCTCCTCCATCGTTCCTCCGCCTCTTCCTCCCCTTGCCCGCGTTTTGGTCCTTCATCTCGTTCGTCGCCATTCTCCCCGCCTCGTCCACCCGCTCCCTCAACAATGCGATCTCCTCTGCATCCGTCGGCCACAACTCCATCTTCTTCTCAATCACAGCTTCGATCCGCTGAATGAGCTCGACGTCGTATTGGGTGACGAGGGTGACGGATTTGCCTGAGCGGCCTGCACGTGCTGTGCGTCCGACTCGGTGGATGTAGTCTTTGGAATGGGTGGGAATATCGTAGTTGATGACTACGTCTACAGATGGAATATCAAGTCCTCTGCGAATATGCAATGGTCAGGATCTTGACTATCGTGATTTCAAGCAGTTACATACCGACTAGCGACATCGGTCGCTACGAGCACTCGTCGTCCACCGCTTTTGAACTTCGCCAGTGCACCAAGACGTGCACTTTGACTGAGTTGACCGTGTAATGGCACAGCTGGGAATCCAAGTGTTCTCAAGATGATTGATAGCCTACGCCCAATTAGCATGCCACTGACAGAGGAAGCAGAAGATCAAAAACGTACCGTTGAGCATCATGCACCGTCCTTGTGAAAACAATTATAGAGTTTTGAGCGAGAGAATTGGCAAGGTATATCAGGTGAACATCCTTTTGGACAAGGGGTATGAAAAGGTAGTATTGCAGCAATGTTGATACAGTAGAGTACCTAAGAGAAAGTTCAGATATGAACTCGAGATCGGCAGTAAAGACACAGACGCACTTTTCTGATACTTCAACTCGTACAGGATTAGACAAACTCGCTCTTTGTAGCTTGGCGACTTTTGTTGTCATCGTCGCGGAGAACAGGTAGGTTGTACGTTCTTTCGGGATGACTTTCAGGATTTTGTCGATGATAGGACCGAAGTCGAGGTCCAACAGTCGGTCTGCTTCATCCATGACCTGATAGAATTACATGCATGAGTCTATGAGCAAGCTGAATTTCTGCACAGTACGCACCAAGAATTGAAGGTTCCGCAGACTGAAGCCTTTGGTATTCTCCAAGTGATCGTTCAAACGACCAGGCGTCGCCACAATCACATGGGGCTTCTTCGCCAGTGTGACCGCTTGAGTCATCCTGTCGTCCATTCCTCCTACAATCGTCGCACACCTCACACCCATCGCAGCTCCCAATCCTTCAAAATGTTGCGAAATTTGATAGGCCAACTCTCGAGTAGGTGCAAGGACGACCGCGAACAGCCCTTTGGGCTCCTCCCATAGTTTTTGCAGAATAGGTAGAGCAAAAGCTGCTGTTTTCCCTGATCCTGTGGATGCGACACCAATGATATCCCGGCCTTCGAGTGCAGGAGGGAGAGCAGCAGTTTGAATCTCAGTAGGCGTCTTGAAGTTCATTTGCTTGAGAGCCTCGAGGAGAGGGTCGATGAGCCCGAGGCTCTCGAAGGTAGAAGGAGGAGCAGTGCTAGTGGATGCTTCTTCTGGGGATGGCATGGTGAAGGAGTCGTCAATCGAAACGGAGGCGAGAGGATAAGAAGATGGAACGGTCGTAGACTGGATGATCCTCGAAAAGAGAAATCCTGCGAGAGTTACGTAACAGCCAAGAAGCGCCGTCGGACTTCTCTTTCGCGCTGTGGCCCGAGTCGCCCGACGCGTCTCAACGCGTCTTGCCATCACGGTCGCGAGTCTCGTCGAGACACAGTCGTTGTCGAACGCGTCGCAGTGAGTCTGTTCATGTCTTTGCAGCTTCGTACATGAGCTGACTGGATTTGCTGTATGTGAATCTTCCAGCTGCGTACCCAAGACGCGCTGCTCTTTCCTATTAAGAGACTGTCGGACACGAACGCGATCGCGGCTCTGGCTCTGGCCTCTTTAATCTCTTTCCCGCCATCTTTGCATTCACAACTTCGCTGAGTGAAGTCTTAGCACAGCTACCTTCCATTACATGGCGACAACCAATCTCGTTCCGGGGCCTTCGAACATGGGGCAATCACCACAACCTGCTGGGCAGCCGTCACAAACCACTGGAGACAAAATCAGAGCCCTTATCATGGTGCGTCGTCTACATGGTCACGTCGGGCTTTCACTGATGATGGCCTCATCAGCGAGCAAATGTTCTTCGGAATGCTGGGTCTACTCCGGAAACGTCGCCCGAGCTTGGCAAGATCATAGCTTTTCTCGCCGCATGCCAGGAGCACCAACGTCAGTGTTGAACGTTGTTCATTTTCTTATTGCATGCTCGCTGATCTCGGGAATTCAGGTCGTCAATTGGAGCGAGCGCAAGCACAGGCTGAACAACACCAAAGCATGAGCGGCCAATCCCCGCTACCTACACCCACGGAGAACGGTATCACTCCTTCAATAGACTCCCCTTCATCCGCACCCGCATCACCGCTCCTGCCAACTGACACTTTGCCACGATCGCAAAGCCCGCAAGACATAGCGACGAGGCTCTCGAGCGAGATGGCGTTTTTGAAGACCACCTACGAGGCAAACTTTCGAGATCTTCTACAAGCAACTAACAACATGCGACAGAGGCTGGCTCTTGTTGAAGGAGAGTTGGCACAAGCGCAAGAAGGCCTGCAAACTACGCGCTTCGAATTGCTAGATACTCGTGAGGAATTGGTCACTCTCAGAGAAGAGCATCGCCGGACGAAGGAAGCGCACACAAAGCTCAAATCTGACTTCAAGACGGTGAAGGCGAAGTGTGCGCAGCTTGAAGTCGATCAAGAAGCCTTGCACGGCCGCGTTCTCGAGATGGAGGAAGAGGAAGATGATTCCCGCAATAATCTTCTGGCTGCCACCCTCATAAACACGGTACGTCGAAATGCAGAGTTAGCTTGAGGGACTGACCGGTACGATGCTTCGTATGCTTCCAGATGACGATCACAATGTCAACGAGGTAGCTCTGGCTTGCATACCAGTGCCGTACGCGACCATTGTCGACAGATCTACCACGTTCTTCTGTTTCTGCCTTCTTGTCCGTTCACACATTCGCTGCTCATTGGTCCACGTTTCATGAGCAAAGCGAGAGGAGGCTTGTTTTGGCTATGTCTGATACCTTATTGCATCATGGATTATAATCATACACCACGTTCATCAGCGAAGCGCGTTCGACAGTAACGAGTAGCTCCGGGCTGCGGATTCAGAAGAAATACCTCTATGATGTTCATTTTCATTTTTTATTTGAGTCGCGTATTTGGAAGAGAACATGTATGAATAGCAAGAAATGGTATGCTTACCTGAAAGCAATCAGAGGGCGAGGCTAGCGACCTTCGCAACGAGCGCACGCACCGTGTCGAGAAGAACGAGAGCCGTGTCGAAAGAAACAAGAGCCGTGTCGATTTACGGAGCGCCCGTCACCGGCTGCCGAGAGATGCCGCTCGACATATTTGGCAGTAATCCGGCGCATCTGGCGGAAGAGCCGGGGGCTCCAGTACTGTGGTAACTGGTGCGCACAAGGGGTCTCTTGGACAGTATTTACTGAAGGAATGCTGGGAAACAGCTGATGCCTTTGAAGTGGACCCAACAATGCTGTATGATTTTCGGGGTACTGTATGTGTATTGTCAAAGGGATACTTGTAAGTTAGGTAAGTACTTACTCGGTGTTTGTCACTGGAGAATCTTTTACTTACCGCGCGCATTGATCTCAATACAAACTGTACTGATCGGTTCAATCAAACTTATCACGGTCTGTTTACTACAGCTGTTTGCAAATCAATAGACCCCGGCGAAAAAATCAGACATAGCGTCGGCTACGCTACAGTGCTGCTAACCACGGTGCGGGACGTCAACCGAGCCTCTGGAGGCGTCGAGCCATGGGCCAAGACCACAATAGAACTGCGATAGAGCTCAATAGAGCTGGTCTCTACGAGCTACATAGAACATACCCTCATAGCCGACTCTAGCCGACTGTGTGCGATTTTTTTGCTGGGGTCTATTGATTTGCAAACAGCTGTAATAGAGAGATCGACTACCAGTATCGATCAAGGGTTCCGGCTGTCAGGCGCCCATCGACACGCATCGTGATGCAGACTTTGCACACCGCGACCGAGTCTTCCGAGCGCGACCTTGTCGCTTCTCAAGTTCCTGTTTCTCAGACCAAAACCGACTGCTTCTGCGCCGACCCAGACCTTGTGTACAGCAGAAATACGAGGTCTACGTCTTCCTCTCCCGACCTTGATTTTACAACGATAAAGGATGTCATAGACCTCTGACAGACGTGACAGGATAGAACGTGCTAGCAGCTAGCTTTGAGCGACAGCGGCCAGATCGGAGACTTGAATCTTGGAGACGAACATCGAGGTCGACGTCGTCTTTCCAAGGGCTAGGAGATCGACTTCTGAGCTTCCGAAGTTGAAACTGCTCGGAAATCCTTGTCAAGTCACGACAAATATGACTCAAAGAACGAGGCCTCACTTGATGAGATGTCAATTTGACAGTTCACTTGCTCTCCCGACCCTCAAGACCCTCGAGGACATCCTCAAGCTTGCTCCTCACGTCATCCACCCGCAGTCCTTCTCTATCCACTCCGCTCCTGTTGAGAATCTTCAGCGCGGCGCGTGCCGAGTGTACAAACTCGTAGGAGCGTTCCACAGATTGTTGTACGTCCTCAGACACTTCTGCGTTTTGGGATTCGGAGGACGCAGATGTTGGCTTTCCTGCGTCGGATTCCGCAGATGAAAGGATGGAAGAGAAGTCGAGATCGGATACCCTCAACAAAGCTAGGTCTCGGAGGGTTTCACTGAAGGGGAGAGGGTTTGTCTTGGGGGCCATCGTGGTAGGAGACAGCGAACGTGCATTGTGCGGATAGCCTCAGCGGAAGTCCCGATCGGCGCTTTTTGCTTACTGCTGCGGTACCCCACTCGGGCTAAGACCACTCTTTCCTTTCAACCACCACCGTCACAGGCCGCCCCAGATACCCTTCAACCGTATCTTCTACTCCTTACATCTCTACATCTGCTACATGCGCAAGCTCACAGTATCCAATCGCACTGAGCACACACTATCCGTCGAATACTACGGACCGAAGCAGCCTCATTTGAACTCTTGCGTCATCCTACCTGAAGCGTCCACCAGCCTTGAAGTTTCCAGCTCTAAATCCCACTTTGTCCTTTCCACCGACTCCAGTTCGAAATGGTCAACCTACGATGACGATGAGAAGGTTTCTGTCGATGCAGACGCGTTCCAAACACGGTTTCCCTTGAAATTCGGCGCGCAGTGGAAGGCTGTGAAAGTAGAGGACGGTTGCCCGTGGCGGATATATCGGAGTAAGGTGAGTACACCGAAATTGTACTTCAACGGCACTCATGAACATATATACGATTAAGACAAGTCGACGGCATCATAGGCTGCTCGTTCTCCCCAAACGAAATCTGGCTTCGTATTTGAGCGAGCTTCCCGACTCAGTACCCTTGTCCTCGCTCGCTCTTCCCGGCACTCATGATAGGTGAGTTATCTTCTTTAGCATGCATGATCGACATCTCATTGGTATTTATTTTAGTATGGCATTATACGGCTGGCCAGTATCTCAGTGCCAGGATGTCACCACACCTCTACCAGTTCAGCTGCAAGTTGGCATTCGTGTACTAGACATCCGACTAGCAACTAAACCTGAAGGCCTCATGGCCTACCATGGCGTATACCCACAACATGTCTCTTTCCAAGTCATCCTCAAGACCATACACGACTTCCTCACAGCCCCAGATACCTGTCGCGAAACCATCGTTATGTCTATCAAGCAAGAAGACTTCGTGAACGTCGCGCCGCCAGTGTTCTCGCAGAAAGTTCGCGACGAGATCTCCGGCGGACCTGGAGGCATGGAGATGTTCTACTTGGCGAATAAGGTGCCGACACTAGGTGAAGTGAGGGGGAAGGTGGTGCTGTTCAGTCGGTTTGGAGGAGATGGGAATGGGTGGAAAGACGGGTTGGAAGGGATTGGGATCCATCCGACGACATGGCCAGATAGTAAGAAGAACGGCTTCACCTGGGAGTGCAAGAACACTGTGGTGCAAACACATGACTGGTATGCTTCTTCCCTGCAATCTATGTATACTCGCTGACTCTGTGCCATTCAGGTACAGTATTCCCTCTTTCCTATCAATACCTGAGAAGGTCGACCTCGCCACTCGCATTCTCCTCCCACCCTCGAATGACCTCCCGACTCCAACACTCTCCATCTCCTTCCTCTCTGCCGCTTCGTTCCCCCTCGGTCTTCCCCCCTTGATAGCTCGGGGCTTTGGCTGGCCTTCGCTCGGATTCGGCGTCGAAGGCGTCAACTCTCGAGTGGGGTCGTGGCTGCTCACGCTGTTGGGCGAGCAGGAGCAGCCGAGAGTGCGTGGTTGGGTGTTCATGGACTTCTTCCGAGACCCGGAAGATAACGCAGTCGTACCGTTGTTAGTGGAGTGCAATTTCAGAGGTCGCGTTGGTGGACAGGAAGGATGGCCGAGCATACGATAGAGGCCTTCCGGTTGACTGGTTTCGGATTCACACATTACTATACCCCTCAGATTGGATTTCACGTTTGGTTTGGAAAGCATATATTTACAAGGATGACATTACAGGATACATGTCGCGTTTGCACAGCTATTCATCACAGCTTCCATGGAGTCTTTGCTTGTCCGCCGACTCCAGCAGTAAGGTATACAGGTTTGCCGTCTTCTGCAATGTAGAAACAGTCTTCGAGACGTATCCCGAGCTACCTTTCACGTCAGTTCTCACTGAAACAATGCAAGAAGAACAAGTTGAACGTACAGCGCCTTCCATGTAAATTCCAGGCTCGTTAGAGAACGTGTGTCCAGTTAGAATGATGTCCTTGGATCCTCCTCGTAAATATGGAGACTCGTGGCCTTCGAGTCCGATGCCTAATACAACGAGGTCAACTATCACGTTCTACACGGTAATACTGCCAGCGATGGGCTTACCGTGTCCCAGCCTATGAGTGAAATAACGCGCCAGGGGGCCCATTGCCTGACGAGCCCGAGTGTCCACCTCTGCAGTGACGGTTCCGTTTACTGCGGTCTCAAACGCGACCGTCTGTATTGAGTGGACCACATTCCAGAGTCCTAGGCTGAATTTGGGGATGGTCGAGTCAGGTAGGGCGAAAGTCTACGCGGAGAATCACTTAGTGGGAGATGAGATACGACACGCTGAAGGGCTTCCTTACCCTGGTCACATCGCTCTCGTAGCCGTGCAGGTACCCGCCGCAATCGATGAGGATGAAGTCGTTTGGTTGAAGAACACGATCTGTACCACTCCCGTGAGGTAATGCTGCATTTTCTGAGAAACGTATCAATATGTCTGTAGTACTGATATACGTACAACCGAAAACATACCTCCGAAGAGACTGAGAGCGGATGGGTTACGCAGTCCAGCTGCAGCCAAAGCCTTCGTGACAAGAGCTCCGGCTTCCGACTCACGCATACCGATGCGCATGTGGTCTCGGGCAGCGCGTATGGACAGCACAGTCACCTAGAAGTCGTACACATTCAGAACTTGATAGTACAAATCTAGAAGACAAGTGACGACACACCTCATTCGCACACTTCATGATCTCTAGCTCCTCTTCGCTCTTCCTCTCTCTGAGCCTCCTGATTTCTACCGGCGCGCTCTGCACTGTCGTGGTTGGCGCGGCATCGCGCAAACCATCGACAATGAAGAACCTAGCTGCACCGTCCACAAAGATGGCTCCCTTGCTCTTCTTGGGTATCACGGAAAGTGCAGCAGCATAAGGGTCGGCATGTTCTGCCCACTCGGGGTATACGATATCAGATGCGCTGGGAATCGAGAGAAGCCTTGCTCTAGTAGCTTCAAAAGAAGGTGTAAGAATTGATACTTGGGCGTGAACTGCGCCGTGTTCATCCACGTCCGGGGTTACGATGAGCAACAAGGGACGCTCTGAGAGGTGCCATGAAGAACTGGAGAGGTTGGCGAAGTATGACGCGCTCGCACCGGGCTCCACAATGTATGCCGAAGAGTTGAGTGAATGGAGAGTCTCAGCTAGGGTTTGCTGTCGGGTGAGGTAGGAGCTTGATTGGATGGGGGAGATATTGGCGCAATGAGAGGCGAGGTGCGAAAAGTCGGGGTCTTGTCGTTTGTTTGGGACAGAGCGGGTAATTAAAGGAAAGAAGGTGTATATCACTGTAAACAACAGGGCGAAAACGACCGCAAACTTTGCAGATACAACGCTCATTCAGACGGAAGCTTTCCAGCAGAGATAAGAGCAAATGGACTCACAGATCGCGTCAATGACTGGGTTCTTTGACGAAAGTTCACACTGTTCTCGTCGAGCGCGGGATGTGCGAGTCTAACGCGTCCCATTTCGACCAGTGGAGTAGAGGAGGAACGGATCGTTTGGATCTGAGCAGGTCGCGTCCGAGTCGACTGCATTCGGACCCGGCTCACTCCAGCGCTAACGTCATGTGATCGCGACTATATTTGTCAGACGCGCCGAGGCTTGAGCGTTTCTCGACTCAGTTCGCGTCGACGCGTCTCATTACAGACGCGTTTCTCTTCTTTGTTTTTCACCACTCGCGCTGAAGACGTGTAAACATCTTCTTTCTGCCATCAGACTTAGACGAGGACTCGACGTACTCCCACCCAGTCACTCCTTCGATCATGAATGGCGAAGATACAGAAACTCTCCTCGCCCTCATTTCCAGCTTGCTTCATAATCCAATACACGACCAGTCTGTCCTGCTGGACGCGCTGGTAGAATGTGACGGAGATGTTGAGCGTGCAGCTGCGCTGCTGGACTCTCGAAGCGCATCGTCATCACGTCCTTCGTCGTCTCGGTCCGGTCCCGAACTCGTCCAGAAGAAGACAGCAGCAGTGGGGATGAAACGGAAATCCGGAGGTCTGACAGGGTGGCTAGAGAAACCGTCCGCTTCTTCAACTCCTCAGCCAAAGAAGGCGCGTTCAGACGATGGTCCTGTCAAATCTCGAATGCGTGGTGGACCTGGACCCGCTTCATCTAGGCTCGCGGACTTCAAGCTACGAAAAGCGGACAACGACACGTCAGATGTATTACCATCGCTTCCAATAGACGACATCGAAAACGACTCTCCTCCTGAGAGGCCCCCTTCCACAGCAAAAGCACCTGCAGAGTCACCTATTAAAGTCAAGAACGTGACGAACGAGGAATTCATGACCATCCTACGCCCACCCAACTCCACTGATGCGTCAAGGGCGGGACCTCCTAAACAACCACCGTTGACTCTCACAACGCCTGACATGATAGCAAAGCATGTCCCATGTACGATGCACACCTCTGTGCTGCCACCTGAGCTGGCATGCAGGTAAGATGTCGGTTCAAGTCAGAAAGCCGTAACTGACCACCGGTCTTGACAGACTATTTTACACCATGTTGGACCTCAGCCGAAACTGGGACAGGAACAAATGGTGGCTGTTCGATCGCTTGGTCGAAAGCCCGCATAAGACATCGTTCTTTATTCGACAATACCCGTCTACAGAGGCTGAAAGCGTAGAAATGGACGAAGCAGCACAGTTTTGGTAGGGTCCAATGTTTCATTGTTGTGTTGCTCCGAAATTGACAATTCTTCGAATCTAAGGTATAATGGACGACAAACCGGGTCTTCACCACCATTCCCTCAAGTCATGGAGGAAGCCTGTCAGTACATTGAGAAAGTCGTCAACGTCGAGATGCACAAGAGACAGCGCTTTCCGATGGAGTATGGTGGAGAACCTCCACAACGACCAGGTGGCAGCGATGACTACGACAACGGCCAAAACGTAGTCTGGAGGGCGAACGTCGCCGCATCTAATTGCTACGAAGGGGCCAAGGAGGGTGTCGGTTTCCACACCGATGCGCTCACGTATCTCGGCCCATATCCTACTATAGCAAGTCTCAGTCTAGGTAAATGCTTGTGTCTATGTTTTGCCTGCCTTCTCTGACTCAGTTCCAGGAACGACAAGGACGTTTAGGCTCAGGGAAGTTGTGCCGTCAAACGAGAAAGATACGCGTGCCGCACGGACCTACAATATGCCTCTTCCTCACAACTCTGTGAGTGGCACATGTTTCTTGTGTTGCAAGGACTAAAATTTACTGACACACACACACACTACCTACCACACCAGCTTACCATAATGCATGCATCGTGTCAAGAGATGTTCAAGCATGCAATACCGCCTCAGCGAACTATCGATCTCTATCATCCTCAGTATCCGCCACCAGAAGATATGCGTGAACGCATCTCATCCGACCCGTCCAATGCGCGTATCAACATCACGTTCCGCTTCTTCCGTCCTGATTACAAGCCTTCCCAAACTCCACGATGCAAATGTGGCGTTCCGTGCATTCTGAGACCAGATATGAAGCACCGGCATGCGCTACCAAATGATGACGATAGCCAGGCACCCGGTGGAAGCTCAGGTAAGGGGTCACCAACGAAGGGGCGACCCCTCAGGCGAGACGCTGTGGCGAAGTATTGGTGGGCGTGCTATGCGGGAGCGGTCAACGAAGGGAAAGGGTGTGGCATGTGGCAAGTCATGGACCCTGTGGCGGAAGGCAGAGGTCCGTTTGCGGGCGACGTATGATGCTTTTAATTTACGCAACACTGTGCGGCGTAATACAGCTTGAATATTGCTTGCTGCTCGAGAGCGATTACTACACCTTCCATATTTGGACGTGCACTTCTCGATCATACGATCATAGCTTCGTACCGGATTCGCTCTGACTCGCTCTCCTCGAAATCTCACACTTTATCTTCACTCCTACTTCCACGTTGTGTCCGGGCGATAATGGCTGCAAGGACCGCTAGAGTCGAACGCAAGACGAACGAGACGCAGATTGAGGTCTTCATCAACCTCGACTGCCAACCGGGATCGGGAAGCAAGCAGGAGATTGACGTCTCGACGGGGATCGGTTTCCTGGACCATGTGAGCTTGGCGTTTACCATTTGACCTGTGGCATCGTGCAGCTCAACAAGCCTGTAATTCCGTGTTATAGATGTACCATGCTCTTGCAAAACACTCGGGAATGTCACTCATGATGAAGTGCCAGGGTGATCTTCACATAGACGACCATCACACGGCTGATAAGTCTCTTCTTACAAGCACAGGAGGCACGAAGGCTTATTGGTATGCAATACTTTACAGGACAGCGCCATTGCACTAGGAACTGCGTTCAAGAATGCGTTGGGTGAGGTGAAGGGCATTCGGAGATACGGGACCGGGTTCGCACCCCTGGATGAGGTCCGTCTGTAGCATCCTCAGTACCAAATCCGTGGACTAATTCAGCTCGTTGCCGATTTTGCACAGGCCCTCTCCAGAGCTGTCATCGACATTTGCTCGAGACCGTACTGCGTTACCGACCTGGGGATCAAGCGAGAGAAGCTGGGTGACCTCTCCACAGAGATGTTCCCTCACATCTTCTATTCATTCGCCATGGCTTCCGGAGTGACGCTACACGTAGATGTTCTCCGAGGGCAGAATGACCATCACAGGTACGTCGTTGTGTATAGAATTTTGACAAGAGAATTGACGGGTCCCGTTGTGTAATGTAGAGCGGAATCCGCATTTAAAGCTTTAGCTCTTGCGATCCGTCAAGCCATTGAGCGGACAGGAGGGGACGATGTACCAAGTACCAAAGGAGTCCTCTAGATATGGCTACCCATCACAAGATCACAAGAGGCGAAGCCTGTGAAGATGAAGATGAAGATGAACGCAGTGTCATTATCATGTACCTATACTCCCCATGCTCATCAGCCCGAGATCAAAAGAAATGTGGTATTAGAACACAGTCTACTAGGAAATACACGTAGGATGCATGTGAAGAGATGCGTATACAATTGAGCAGAGAAACGTATGCGTGCAAAGATGGAATGACAGTCATGCAAATCGCAGGGGTACGCAGCCGGGCTACCTGTCACCGCCCTCACACAATGTCTCGAGAAAGACCTTAAGATCATCCTTGTTGATCTCGATGACACTGGTATCGAAGGTGCCGTGACGTGTTCGCGCGTTGCAGCGTTCTTTGGCGTCGAGGAAAGCAAGACCAAACTCACTACGCGATTGTGAGTCTCACGAAGCAGCATGAGCAATATGGATAGAACTCACTTTTTGCGCACCTCACCAAAATCTAGAGCTGCCGTGACACCAACGACAATATATGTGCCCGCCTTCTCGTTGAGGCATGCCACTACAAACGGCAGACTCTTCCGCTTCCTACCATTTGGAAGAACTCCAGCCTGCACTCGGTCTCGCATCGCCTCGACGAGCCAAAGCGCGAGTCTTGACAGCACGCCTGGGTGGACGAACAGGTCGAGGTCTGGTCCTTGTGTGAGGACGACGACACGATGGCCGCGAAGAGTCTTGATGTCATGCTTGTCGATGATGGAGGATCCCTGTCTGATGATAGCGCGGTGAAGGGACATGGAGAGCGGTAACGCTTCCCGCATCTGTGCCACGCTAATACGACGCGTTAGAATTGTCGGAGGGATAGCTGAACTCAGTGACTCACTTGTTCAAGGCATCAAACGCAGTCCAGAAGTTCTTTACCCACCACTGAAGCTCGCCAGATTCCTCATTCTCCCCGTCCTCTCCACCGTCTACGCCATTCTTCCCTCTCGCACCCGAGGCATCCTCTCCACCAGGCGGAATGTTCTCCCTCTCATCATCTCTCCTTCCTTCCCGTCCTCCCGCATCCCACACCTTGCCTCCGCCGAACCACTCTCCGCCGTTCCGCGCGCCCTCGACCTCGACCTCCATACGCACGCCGCCAGCCACATCTAGCAATGCAGCGATGGCCTCGACCGCGTCGCAAGCTGAGATCGGTTGAGATAGCCACCCGTAACATCGGGTGAAGGATGGGTAGGACAGCTCTACGAGTCCGTATTCTGGAGCTATCTGGTCTAGTTTGTGTCGAAGATTCTGCTTGAGGTCCTTCGCCATGTGTGGGTATGGTTGCTGTGTCTCAATCACGGAAAATCTACAGAGTGGCTTTGAGTACAAGAGAACCGCAAGCATGGATACAAGAGCACACACCCCATCTTCGCAAGCAGCCCAGTCAACCGTTTCCGCCCCTTCTCCTTCCATATTCCCAACTTCGCAGCAACGTAGCTCGAGTGGTACATCGCATCGTACAAATTCCAATGTCGAAACATCATGAACCTCAACTCATCCGCCGCGTACACCGACCGGTCATCCGGGTTCTGCGACCGGAAGTCGTAGTCGTTGGCAGCGGACGCGGGTAGTGGTGGGTTGAGACGGGCGACTTCGTCATGGTATATGGATTGGTATTTCTCGTATTCTTCTCGTGATATTCGTGAGGTGTTGTACTGGTATGTGAGACCTAGGATGGCCAGCCTGTGATGCATGGAGCGGAATCAGTGCAAGCATGATATGGAGGACGACGAGAGACACGGACCATAGAAGGTCGTTGTCCACTCGTTCGAGGACAGTGGCAAGGATATAGATAGTGCCAGAGGCACTTTGGCCGTGCCAGGTACCTGACATATAATGCTTCTCAAGACGGGCAGCATACCGCGCGCGATCGTCTCTAGATATTCGATTCGAACGCTTTGAAGGCAGAGCTTAAGCCTTACGTTGGTGCTGCCAAGATAAAGACAGACTCACATCGACTTTCCTCCGTTTTGGGGATGCTCGTCCTTCGCCCAGTGACCGACGTTTACCCGACGAAGTACCCTCTTCGTACTCGTCCTCCTCTTCCTCTGGCTCCTCGTCCTCGTCGTCAAGGTCTGAGTCTTCGTCCGAGTCAGGTTCAGGCTCGTACTACGTACCAAAATTACATCAACGTCTGTCGACCCGATCGACGCGAGGAGAAGAAGCTCACCGTCAAGACCTCCCAAGCCTTCTTGTCTTCTTGCATCCCCTCCGCTCCTCCATCGTCCCAGATGACGATCCGCTCTCCGTTCTCTCCCGCGCCAAACAAACTCGACAAATTCTGCGGCCGCGACGAGTCGATGACATGCACCGTTAGCTGAGGACTGAAGTTGCCGAACCATTCTTCCGACGGGAGGTCAAGAATCGCGCCCATATTCAGGAGGATGAGTGTATGCAGCTACTCAACGTCAGTTTTATTCACAGACTACTATCATGAAGACACGTACATCATTATACGTAGCCAACTCGTCGCGTTTCTGCTCCAAATCCGCATGTCCAGACACCGGTATGATGCGATGCATCACATCGTCTCCTTTCAACAGGTCCGCCAGCATGCTCGCCGCGCATAGCGAGTCCACATCTGGCGCGACGAGGAGGATGACCGAAGCGGCGGAGGTGAGAGGGGACCGACGGTGCGCTGCGAGGATCCTGGCGTAGGCTTCTGCGTAGGACGGCCGTGACGCGGATGCGAATTGGGGTGGGGGGAGGTAGACCATGCGTGGTGTTTCCGGGAGCTAAGCGTCCCTTCCGTGAACAGGACGTGAATATGTACTGAATGATAGTTTATGGTTGGAGGGTAGTGGAATGTCGGGAGGGGTGGATGGGAGGTGCTGTCTGAGCTGGACGCGTGATGGGCCCGCCGGCGTGAACGCGAATCGCGATCAACAACGCGACGTGACAAGACGCGTCGCGTCGAGCACGTGACATTCGATGCATTCTGTCTCCTAGTGCCTTTGTCAATGTTTTCGGTTGGAAACGCGCAACGAGCGTGAGTCGTGTGATAGGCACTTCTAATAGAGTGGGGATAGCAGCAGAGTGCGACATTAAAGGATGTATGTATTACGATATCAGAACCACGACGATCTCTCCCTAACCTCCCTCGTCTTCCCTCTGATACCCCACACGCCCCAATTAGCCTTGACCATGACCCGAGGGTCAAAATCTGCCACCTCCCACTTCTCACTGCCGAACGCATTGGGACCCGGTGTGACGACCCAGTCGAACTCGCCTGCTACCTCAGGTGCCGTCGACAAGGACTGCACATCCCTCTCAACGTCCGCGGGCGAGAAGCCGGTGACGAAGATAGGGCACTTCGACGCTAAGAGCAGAGGCATGACGGGTCCCCATTCTGTCGGCGAGGCGATACCAAGCAGAGGTTCGCCTGTGACTTCAGACGTGCTGTTCGCGGAGGGGAAGCCGAAACCTGGAGAGAATAGGAAGAAACAGTCGGTGTAGGGGTCGAACGTCTCTTCAAAGTTGTGGTGGACGTCGATGTAGTTCGCTTGCATGCCAGTAATAGTGAGCTGGGCGGTGTATGGGACCGTGTATGCTGGGACGCCGTATTTTTCGAGAGATGAGCGGGTGCGTTTGAGGCGAGTGATGGGTGCTGGAGTCGGTGGCTCATAAACATTAGGCAGGTACAGTGGCTTCTCTTCTTCATGCTCAACTTCTTCGACAGCTGGCTCGGAAGTCGAAGGCTCCTCGCTGGCAGTCGAAGCTGACGCTGCTGCGTCGGAAGATGAAGCGTCAGGTGAAGTCGGCTTGGCAGAGGGAGGAGGTGCCTGTTTGGCTGGAGGCTTTGGCAGCGACACCTGAGGACCAATGAAATACAGATGGAACAGAGCTGCTGGGAATAGCATGCACAACTGTTCCCAAACATGCGGAGGCAACGAAGATTCGGCTCGTGCACCAAGGATAAATACGCGCATTTGAGGTTTGTCGGCAGCCGCCTCCTCGTTTTCGGGAGCACCCGGCGGTACATGCAGAGTAGTGCGTAGAGCTGTCTAGGTCATCAGGATAATGCAAGGTTTTGAGTGATGACAGACATACCAGCCAAAGATCTACTTCCTTCAGGAGTGACACGCTGATTGCTCAGCGTCAGTCCACTGTGTTGATGAAGTACTGAGCCAATGGTGAGAGGATATGTGAGCAGTTTACTGGCATGCCGTCTTGAACGCTCGGTATCCATGGAAGGGAATCCACGAGTATACCAGAATACATCCCAATTTGCGAACGAGATGGCGGCCTCAGAATCCAGCTTTCCTGAAGCGAACGCTAATGAGTATGCATGTCACAGATTCAAATATAGTGTAACGCACCTGGGAGCTCAAACTCCCTCAGCCTTCTGCCGCTTCTGAGGTCATGGTCGTCTTCATTGACTTCTCTCAGCCTGCTACAGTACTTCTTGTGTTCTTCGTCCGCAGCCCAGTGCTCCTCCGAGCAGTGCGTCGGCCATCCACAGTCCGGACATTCGAACTTGACCGCTTTGGGTTGTGAGCCATGCCCATGGAGGTGGTCATGCGACGACGAGCAAACGGGACACGGAGCGAGACTCTGGATGGCTTCTCCTCTGGCACGCACAGCAGGAAAAGGTGATTTTGAGAAGGGGTGGAAGAGGTCGTCCTGGGACAGAATGGGAGCCTGTTCCTTCTTTCCGGAGGCCTTTGGATTCGATTTGAGCCAGGAGAAAAGGGTACGCGATTGGATGCGACGCGCTGAGAGGGCGTACCGCCGCGACGCCGACGTCGATGCAGCACGCAAGGGGAGACGTGCGTACACGAGAGAGGCCGCCATGGGTGCTCGGTGACCCAGGACAGAGAGGATGTCAAGCTATGTCAAGGAGGACGGACAAGTGCTAAATGCTGCACGGTCGTCGCCGACTTCCTCATCCACGTGCAGACAGGCGATCGAGATCCCATCTGGACTCGGACGCGTTCTCGCAGCCGGAACGCGTTTCTCGGCATCTTCTCTCTCCTTCCGCCACACCCACTCACTGCTATTCTAACACCGCTACGCATGCTTTCTCGTCGACTGGGTGTTTGTCTCACGAAGCCAGTTTTCAAACCTCCCCGAACTCCTCCGTCATGGCTCGTTGGCCACAGAAACTACGCTCGTTCCAGGTTCGAGGAGCGGAACCCTGGCACAAGCAGGTCCAGACCGAATCTCTCTCCAAGAGACCCCCGAACTCGTCCTCAACGAGAAGACAGCACCTATGACTCTACACTTGGACACGAGCAACAACCTTCGGTCTCAGAATCTGCCATATGGGAGGCCAGCCAGCGACCACCTGCAGGTGACCCGGAGGAGGGCATGAGGAGACTGTTAATGGACAATGACTTGTTGATTGTGGAACGGTGAGCAGTGCTTCGTTTGGGATTTTCCGTCATTCTAAACCACGGTCTCAGACAGATCGAGATGCTGAACATCTTCATTGGGTTCGAGCAAGCCAATAAATACGTGATAAGTCGGTACTGAATGCTCTGTTCGGACGCTTCGTTGTACTGACGATCCCCGGACTTTCCGTAGCAAACGAGCGAGAAGAGACACTAGGATACATAGCTGAAGAACCAAGAGGCTTTCTCAGCCAAATGTCGCGGCAGGTGTTCCGGACACACCGACCATTTAGGGCTATAGTCATGGACAGTGCAGGGTCACCCATACTGTGGGTACGTGAATACTGTCTCTGTCTCTCAATCCAAGTCCAGCTTACATACTGCTCATTAGCTGAGACGACCATTTGCCTTCATCAACTCGCGCATGTACGTTCAAAGACTACAGGATTACAACTCATACACGCCCGAAGGAGAACCAGTCATGGATACATTCGCTGAAGCACAGCAAATATGGCACCCATGGCGGAGGAAATACGATCTCTTTCTGAAGTATATGCTCTCACCTACCTGACTCCTGCTCTTGTACACTTACCAAATTCTTTTGTATAGACACAAAGAGCTCCAGATCCTCTCCACAACCTCCGACCCTCAGCCCGAGCCCGAGCCAGACCCGTACATCTTCCACCAATTCGCGCGTATCGACTCAGGGTTCCTCGCGTGGTATTTCGGTCTCCAAGACCAAGCTGGCCAACACATCGCCAGTGTTGACCGGACGTGGCGTGGAATTGGTCGCGAAGTACGATTTTTTTCCATTGCAAGCGCAGTCGGGGCACAGTGGGATTGACACCGTTTGCGTGGATTGCAGGTGTTCACCGACACAGGGCGGTATTTCATCCGCTTCGGCTCGCTGCCATACGACCCCGAGAATCCTCTCACTCAATCACCACCTTCCAGCAGGGTATTGACCCTCGAAGAACGCGCAGTAAGCCAATCTAGATTTCACAAAATACAAAATAAGAGTCTCATCAAATCGTGTAATTGTAGGCCGTACTCGCCATGGCGGTGAATATCGACTTCGACTATTTCTCGAGGCATTCAAATACGGGTTCTGGAACGGGATTGTGGATGTGGTCGTGGGGGGCTGATGACATCTAAGATGCATCTCTCAGTACCCTACATAATGTAGTCCGCCCTTCGACTCATGCAGTACTCATGTATGATACCTTGGATGAACACAATACTATCTCGCTCCGACAACAGGGGCATTCCATCTTCATAGATATGATTTGTACAAATGCAAGAAATTGCGTGCAAAACAAGACTGGTAATAATTGAACGATACTCCCAAACCGCTTCTCAAAATCCAATCCCTACTAACTAGATACATCACTTAACATCTTCACATCCACCACCTCCTACCAGAAGAGACACCTCTTCTCGTTCGGCGGGTTCAACTTCGCCTTGGCCGAGCAATTGAACGCTTTCGCAAACTCGGGGATGTTAGAAAGCGTGCCTTCCACGCGGAAGCGGTTGGGCGAGTGTGGGTCCGAACGGACACGAGCGACCTGCAGGTTACGTCTCAGCACGAAGAAGACGATGTAGAGATGAATTTGAAGGGAAACGTACAGCTGAGGCAGGCTTGATGTTCTGCGCCCAAACTCGTCCGAAGGAGATGAAGAACATCTGGTCACGGGTGTAGTTGAGGCCAGGAAGGATGAATTCATCGCCGTCTTCCAACGACTGGGGGTAGTTGGCTTTCCACGCGCGGAACGCTTGTATGAGACCGGAGTCGCCAATGTTCTCGCCGGAGGTGAGGTTTCCCTAGAGAGAGCCTGTCAGAAAACGCAACGCATATACTAGGTATCATAAGGCTTACGTTCAGGTATACTTTGCCACCATGACCGTCATCGACGTAGTACGCTGCAGATGAATAACCGTTAGGTTTACCGTCGCATTCATGAAGCAGTACAGTTCCTTACAAGCATATTGGTTGACAATGCACTCTTGGATGACTTGGAAACTTTCGCTGGTGGTGTTCGTCCACCACTGTTCGAGCTTGCCTTGCTGGTTGTACAGACGTCCAGCGGAGTCAAAGGCATGCTGTAATAGGTTCATAAATTAGAACAATTCCACAATGATGGGGCGAGGAAGCCTGACCGTCAATTCATGAGCTGCGACAGCACCGAAGGCACCGTAAGACATGTACGCAGGCCTAATGGCCGAAGTGAGTATCGCTATCAATATGTTATTTGACTAAGATGAAACGTACCAGAACTGAGAGAAGAAAGGTGGCCGCAAGATGCCAGCCGGGAAGACGATCTGTGATTATATCTGTCAACATCGTCGGTCATGGCAGTGTTCTGGTTGAAACATACCTCATTTGCAGGTGGGTTGTAGTAAGCGTTTACCATGGACGGCCACATCTCCCACTCCTCGAGATCGCGCTGACGTCCAAGTTTGTTCCACTTCTTGGCTTGATCGCTGATTCTGTACATCATGGGTCAGTTTGGACGACTCGATGCGATTGCAGACAATGCAAGTGACGTACCGTGCGCTCAGTATGTTCTCGAAGAAAGTATCCTTGTGAATCTTGACGCTGCGGTAGTACCTAGCCAGAGAGCCTGGGTCTTGCGTGTCAGGGGACACCGGGAATCCGACTTTGACACGGAGAGCGTCAGCCTGGAGGTAACATGCGAGTGAGCAGAAAGTCGTCTGAGGAAGACCCTCAAGCAATACCTTCTGAGCTGCAGCATCACTGCTTTCTTCGTCCATCCATTTAAGGTTCTTGAGAGACTTCTTGAAGGCGCTGACAATGTCTAGGCAGAACTGAGTTGTCAAACTCGAGACAACAGGTAGAAGGAACACCAACCGGTGATAACCTTGGTGCCCTTCTTCCTCGACTCTCCACCGAAAGTCTCTTGCACGAAGTACCTGCCAGCGGCGAAGCCCATGGCAGACTCCACTTTGCCAACGCAATACTCCGCCCGGTCTCCAACAGCACCCGGCTTGATACCTCTCAGACGTTCTTCGAGAGAACGCACCGCGAGCCAAGCCTCGGTCTCAATGCCCAGATTGGAGGCAAGAGAAAGAGCTGCGCGGGTCTCCAAGTACGCCTGGATCGTGCTGTTCGAAGTCTCGCTGAGTATCTGAGACAAAGAAGTTGGGAAGGTGGTCGAGGTCAAGATGACCCGTTCAGGGAAGTTCCGGGGAGCATAAGTGGAGAAGTACGCGGGGAAGTCGAACTCTGGGAGCGCTTCGGTAAGGTTGGAGAATGGGACGGGGTTGTAGGTGGCAATAGGGTCTTGAAGCAAAACATCCCTGGGGTGCATGTAGTTAACACGAGCAAAAGACGGAGGAAGCATCGAAGACCTACAAGTCCAGACTGGCATTCGCGATCTTCTTCTCCAGCGTGATGATGCTCTTGGCCATTTTGTGAGCTTCTTTGGTGCGGTTCACTGGCTTCTTGTCACCTCCATCCTTGTCGCCGTCATCGCCGTCCCAAGGTGGCCAAGGCCAGGGAGGCCAGACTCTGAGTCGCTCTTCATGTACAACCAGCCCAGGCGTGGTGTGTTCAATAGCAGGCGACTCGGTGTTCTCTTCTTCGTGCAATGTGAGAAGTAGTCGTTCCAAAACGTTCTGGTACAAATCTGTAATATCCTCCTCGTCGTAATATTCCTGTGGACGTGTGAGTTTGTGTGTGCGCGGTAAGCCGACACTCGTACCTTCGCTGGGAGGCCGAGGCTCGGCTGACCGAAATAGAAGGTCATAAAGTTAGGGTCCCTACCAACGTCACCCTCAATGTCACCAGCGAACAATGCACCGATGCCTACGAACAACTTTGTAGGTTCTGCATTCAGTTCACCAAAAGAGAAACGTACCACGAGAGTGCAGATATGCAACTGCAGCAGTCAGACCATTCCGTTGAGATTTCTCGTCTCCTTCGGCATCCTTCACTTCACCGGTAACAGCGTCCACAATGGTCGTCTTGCCCTTGTACAGGTCACGAACGGTTTTGACGACGCGGATGAGAGGTGTAGAACCACGGGCGTTCAGCAGGTCTTCATTCATGCAAGAGTCGTACAGTCCACGGAGCTTCCTCAGGAGTAGCTTGTCATCGTGATCAGCATTCTGTGCAAGGGCTGCTTCGTAGACGGACGAAGAGTCTTGTGAGAGAATTTGTTGAATCAGACGCTTGTTCTCCACACCAAGGATTTCGAAGGTGCCCGTAGAGCCTTTGTCCGAGGGAATGGGGTGCTCCTTTAGCCAACCACCGTCTGCAAGCGAAATGTGAATGAGCCTCGAAAAGAGTACGCTTTGACGCGAAACTCACTTGCGAACTCAAAGAAGTCATCACACGGATCCTGCGTTTCGTCCAGTGAGGACAGGACGGCGGAGGCAAGTATGATGCACTGCGGAGTCAAGCATGTGTTCTGGATCCACATCAGTATGGAGTATAGGTTGTGTGAAATGACATGCTACATACCTCTTCCGGAGACTTCGTAGGAACGGGCACTGGAGCAGAGTAGGTCGTGGTCAAAGTGGAAGTCGCGGTAGCGGTAGCGGTAGCAGTGCTAAAGCTCATGCTGGTTGTGATTTCAGTTTCAGTTGAGGTCCTGATTGCAGTATGAGTTGCAGTGTACGTCACGGTCACGGTCTCTCCAGGCTTTGTTTCTCCATCCCTGCTGTTGAGCTTGTGTTGCGCCCCGGCGAAGAGTCCGATGAAGATGGAGCTCAAGAGAAGGAAGATGAGAGCGAGAACGCATAGGAACTTGGAAAGAGGAGTCAAAGGCTCTTGGACGACCTTGGAGACTCTGTGTGCAAATGATTCGTTCGTAGGTTGAGCAGAGGGTGCGTCGGGATGAGAGACGTCCTGGAGGAGTGGGGCGGTTTCTAGGTGGGTAAGGTGGATGTTCAGCGGAGGAAGCATTGGACAGAGAACAAGAAGAGACACCGACCCTCGTCCGTGGACGGCCTTGCGACCCTTGAGTCCGCCATGGTGATGGCGAGAGACAAAGAGCGGCTCGCGTGCTGAGGGGGTGTCCGACGCGTGGATGAGGGCGGGCGACGTGAACGGTGAACGCAGTCGCAACGGCGTCACAAGCGCCCACTCTACTCCGATCACTTCGATCACGTGTTCCGGAATGTCCGGGGCGCTTACTGGCCTTCCGGGAGCTCACCGTACTCTGTGTTTTCGTGTCTCTTCGACGTCCACAGTCTCGTCTGTCTCACTCCTCACATTTCCTTGGAGAGTTTACTTTCCATAACGACCCCGGACTTGTTTGGATTCTCTTGTATCCGATCGCCGCATGACTTCTCTTCTCTGAGCCTGCTCCAACTTCAAACCGGCGGAAACCTAGATGCATCATGCGAAGCATTCACTCCGTGTCGTACGGCCTGGCGCACGTACTGCTGCAACTGCTGCAACTGCTGCAAAACCTGCAGTACGTCATGTTTATACACTAGCTCTACAGACGACTTGTTAACGAGATATTAGTTGAATGCTCCAGGGAAATGGAGTCTGCCAGAGCAGCTCTCAAATACCCCTTCTTCTTCCACTTCTACCGGCCCACAGTTGCCAAGCACGAGCAAATGGGCACGCCCTCAGAATACTGGAAACGTAACCCCTCAGCCTTCGTATCAAGGTTTCAGAGGTTCTGGAAGCACGAATGCAACGCCTCGGCAGCCAATGAATGATCCCCATGGTGCTTCAAGTAGAGGAGGTTATCGGAGTCGTCCTAATGGTACAGGTACTTCATTCGGCTTCTCTCGCACTACGAATGCTCCGGAACGCAGGCACGATCAAAACCGAGGAGGTACTATCTCGCGCGTTTTCAAGCCGGGACAGGAGCAGCAGTCGGGTCGTGGGCGCGGTTCTGCACCTAACGGTCGGGCCAGGAATTCTCCTCCACATACAGGCCGCTCTGCTTCCGAAACTTTTGCTTTCTTGACGGCTGCGTCACGGAAAACTCCAAGCATGACCAAAGTGTTCAAAGAATCGAAGAATGAACAGGTCATGAGGGAGCCGACGGAGGTTAAGGACGTGGGGGACATGGAGGACGTGGAGGCAACTCAGTCTAAAGAGGCAGAGGAGAATGAGGAGAATAAGGATGAAGTGGAAGAGGACGGTGAAGAGCTGGTTGACGCGACTGCCGACGCCCTTCCGGTTGAACAGGCGGTCTCTGTCTCGAGCGCGGCGAGTCGGCATACGCGAGCTCAGAAGATGGCTTACAAGGAACGCGGCTCCCTACGCAGACATGTAAAGGAAGACTTTGTTGATCAATCCCAGCCACAGCAAACAGCAGCGCCTCTGAAACGGCGACCTGTGAAGAGCAAGTTTATCAAGGCGGCCAATGTGGACGTTTACATTCCAACTATTGTGTCCGTGAGTAATCTGGCAAGATTACTGAACGTTCGACTAGGTACGTATTATCGCTTTGTCTCTCCCTTCATTTGCCTCATTCTGTTTCCTAGCGACTCTGCAACGGGTTATGAAGCAAGCCGGTATGGACGCCGATACTTCGCATGATCACAGTAAGCTATTTATTGCTTATGCCTGCAGGATTCGTACTTACACAGGTTAGTGCTCTCGTCGGAGTACTCTTCGTTACTGGCACTGGAGTTTGGACGAAATCCTGTAGTCGATGACGAGGCAGCTTTCGATATCCATCCACCGTAAGGATCATAGCTTCTCTCTGTGTCCCATTATGATACTGAGCCCACTACCTGATTCAGACCAGTTCTCGCAGATAAGTCTAAGCTCCCGTCTCGTCCGCCGGTGGTTACTATCATGGGACACGTCGATCACGGCAAGACAACACTACTAGACACCCTTCGGTCAGCATCTGTAGCCAAAGGGGAAGCTGGAGGCATCACACAACACATTGGTGCGTTCTCCGTACCCGTCAAAGGAGAGGCCGACAAGACCATCACATTCCTCGATACACCTGGACACGCTGCGTTCTCTGCTATGCGCGCTCGGGGCGCCGGTGTGACGGACATCGTCGTGCTTGTCGTGGCTGCTGATGATGGTGTTATGCCTCAGACAAAAGAGGTTGTCGAGCTTGTCAAGAAGGACGACAACGTTGGACTGGTCGTAGCTATCAACAAGGTTGACAAAGCGGGAGCGGATGTGGTATGTGAAATGCGACCTCTGGAGGAGAACAGTCACTGATAAGCTCTGTATAGGATAAAGTTGAGAAGGCCCTGTTCGCTGAAGGCATCCAACTAGAGGCCTTTGGCGGTGATGTACCTAGTGTTCATGTCTCTGGTTTGACTGGAAAGGGTCTGGATCAGCTCGTGGAGACGATTTCTCTCATCTCCGAGATGCAAGATGTTCGTGCTGAGAGAGAAGGACCGCTTCATGGTTATGTTCTCGAATCCAAGATGCAGAAAGGTCTTGGGTGAGCATTTGAACTACCTTTCCTTCGACAGAGCTTGATGGTGTTCATATGATATGCTAGCGCTGTCGCCACGGTCCTCTTGCTGCGCGGCGCTTTGGCTACAGGCAATCATCTTATTTGCGGCAGTACTCAAGCCAAAGTCCGCCTGCTCACCTCGCCGACCGGGCAGTCAGTGAAGAAGGCTCTACCAGGTGATGCAGTGGTAGTCTCCGGCTGGAAGGAGCTTCCCGGTGCAGGCGACGAAGTCCTAAGCGGGACTGAAGCTCAGGTCAAGAAGGCCCTCGCCAACAGAATCCGCAAGGCCGAAATCGAAGCCACGCTGCAAGACGTCGATGCCATCAACAACAGTCGCCGCGAAGAGCGCGAGCGGAGGGAGGAAGAGTTGCTGGTGGCCAAGCGTGATCGCCGAGGCCAGCACGCGGGGGTTCAACCGGAGAAGACGACCGAGGAGGAGGGAGTGAAGGAGCTGAGGGTGCTTGTCAAGGGCGATGTCAGCGGCAGTGTAGAGGCGGTCGCGGGAGCGATCCAGGGAATTGGCAATCACATCGCCCGAGTGAAGGTCATCGCGACTGGAGTAGGTGAAGTGACAGAATCGGATGTCATGAGGGCCAAGGCAGCAGAAGGTGTGTTTCTACTCTCCGGTGTCGCGTCCTTGCCCCTCGTCTTAGCGAGGAATTTAACCTACTGTCTTTTTCTAGGTTCGATCGTCGCCTTCTCTGTCAAGGCGCCGAAGGCCATTGAGTCGCTTGCTACTGGGCAAGGAGTCCCGATCCTCTCGTCTTCCATCATCTATCGCCTCATGGACGACGTCAAAGCAGAGGTCATCAAGCTATTGCCTGTTACCGTCGAGAGGCGAGTACGCGGCGAGGCGATGGTACAGGAAATCTTCGACATTCATCTGAAGGCGAAGAAGATCATGAAGGTGGCAGGATGCCGTGTCTCGAACGGTGTCATCGAAAAGAGCAAATCGGCTCGGGTTGTTCGCAGTGGAAAGGTCATCTTTGAGGGTACGTATCGCATAGAGATTTTGTCGCAACTGCACTCCCTGCTTACACTTGATCACAGGTCGTCTTGACACATTCCGACATCTCAAGAAAGACATTACCGAGGCTGGGAAGGGCTTGGAGTGTGGTATGAGTCTGGAAGACTTCTCGGACTTGCAAGCAGGCGACATGATACAGATGTACGAGGAGATTGAGATACCCGGCACGCTTTAGATGGTAGATGGTAAATTATTTTTCGGTAATGCTACACTGCATATCTATAATCACACTACATTAGAGACATATCCCCATGCATTGCCTCCCTTCCGCACTCCCCATATCTGCAATACATCCCTCCATTCCCGAAGTTCATGCCACGATCACGCCTGGATCTTGCTCGCATTGACGTCATCTAGCACGACCTCCTTAGCACCAATGGTTCCTGTCCTACCTCCAACGCCGAATGTTAAACTGACTGGGCCGAGGCTGCGGTCGGATTTCTCCAAAATTGCCCAGCTGCGGGTATCGGACTTCTTGAGGGTAAGCTCGACTTTCGTGCCGAAATATTTGAAAGACGAAGTTGTGGGGTCTATCGGTCCAAATAACTCGACTGTTTTGCGAAATCGTTTGGATGCCGGAAGGTAGAGGTCAAAGTGAAGCTGAGGAGGTCCTCATGTCAATAAGAGTATGATCATAGCTATGAAAAGTACCCACCGCGGTCGCCTCAATCTTCACGGTACTCCGCTCTTTGTCTGTCTGCTTCGCGAACACGGACACATGCACGTGAGAGGGAGTCTGATAGTGGTCGATCCTACACTCTGTAAATTGTTCGGCCTAGGCAAAGCCTCTCAGGAAAACGCTGCGATCATGGATGCAATCGAACAACTCACGGCTGTGATTTTGGTCTTAGGAACGAATACGTGGCGGCCGGTCTTGCAGCCCGTGATTTTCAAGAACTCATCAAACTCCAAAACGCGCCGTTTGCAACAGAGGTAACCCTGTGTAAACAAAGTAAATCTCCAAAGAAAGCGGGCATGACCGTAATGAGCCTCACCTTACTGCCTTCTCGGAAAATTGGCTACACGTAGGTGTGATTAGCGTAGACATCTCAACCACGCGACCATTGGATGCTCACCGGCATGGGGTGATACACACAAACCGCCTCTTCGCCGTCTCCGTTCCGGCTAACCTCATCGCTCACGTACGACTTCCCGCAACCCTTTCGCTTGCACGTTGTTCCAGGGACAGCTGGAGCAGAGAGATCATCCTCTTCTTCTTCTGGAAGGGGAGGAGGATCGCGGGGAGCCGTGGAAACGGGCAAAGACGTCGCTGGGGTTGCCGACTGAAAGTAGACTTCTTTTCCGTCCTTGCCCTCGGTGACTTTCAGGTTCACATCGGCACTTGGTTTCGGTGCTTCTACCTTAGGGGCTTCGGTTGAATGTGATCCCGTTGTGCACGTCTGAGGGAGAGGTGAGCAGACCTTAATTTCGAAAAGGTCTGTCCAGGACGGACGTACCGGGATCTTCATGAAATCGTCGAAGTCCAACACAGGCTTATTCACATTTTGACAGCACGACCACGACTTCAAACCTTCATGGAAGACCTTGTACAATGCGAAAAGAGGCCGGTCGCAGCATGGACAGTCTGAACGCGAGCGAACGTAGGAAACATACGAGATCTGCTTACCGGACTGCCTGAGTGGTAGCTGCAGCTCTCTGGTCCGTTATTGGACTCATCAAAGTCCTGATTGCAACCCTTGTTCGTGCAGCGCATTTTCAACAAATGTCGCAAAGAGTCGATGAGCAGGCAAAGAGGATAATGGTATGCGTGTTATTGGGGAAACACGCCTCGTCGTGGTCTGCTGTGGAAGGTGGCCGAAATCTACAGATCTTCGATATCAATGAAATCGCTTTCACGTGGGTCCACAACTACTCGCTTACGAAGCTTATTTGACGTAATAGGCGAAACTCTACAGCTCGCCCTCACCGCCCTCTGCGCGCACCGATCGAAATTTGCATTGTCCCAGTTCTCAACGATTCTCAAGGGACCAGGCATTTCTGTCACAGGCTGAAATTGAAATGAAGACGAGCTTGTCATTACGAAACAAAGGCTTATTTGACATGTAAATATCGTGGAAGAAGTCGTGAGGCGAGGATATTCTTGGCCGTGTGCTGTGCTGTCAACGACAGCGATTCGTAGCAGCAACGTTGGAGGGGTCGCCTGACATCGAGGCCACTGAATCGAGGCAGGTTGGTAACTAGTGTAGCCTGCTACTCCCCGGTCCAGGCATGATCTGATGTTCAGCGAAGTGTTTATTCCAAAAATACCAATGCTTATGGCAGATGGTCGTGGGGTGGTGTATGTGTTCGGGAATGCGTCACCTCAGTCATCTGTGGCAAGAGAAAATTGTATGAGTACGCACCATGCACTCTTCCCCCTATCGCCGCTCCGGACTTTGGACTCCCCTAGTATCCCCATAGCCCCAGTATCCAGCAGGTTCCACCATAGTGGTCAGCGGTGCGTGCCACGTTTTACGTCCACCGCCTTTCAGTCACCACCTCTGTGACGTGCACGTAGTCGTCTGCACACGCAACTAGGCGGTCCATACGGTGAAATAGTCGGCCAGATAAAAAAAAAAGGAGGTCGGCCCGATCCAGTAGGATAAGCAACTGTGGGACTTGGTCAGGATGGGCTCAGCTTCTAAGGTTCGCGGTGTAGTCGGATAGTCGCTGTGTTGGCGTATATCGAAAGACATGAGCGCGGCCAGATTATTCCAGGTGTCTGCTGTCTCGGTGGTGCGTGACGCAGAGCTCTAGGACTGGGAAAGGATGCTCCCGACTTGTTGCCGACTTCAACGTCCTTCCTTGCGGGCAATCTCCGCTCGGAAATTGATACGCGTCGCGCTGCCTTGAGGGCTCAAATCAGTGACGGGATTCCTCATGACCCGCCGGCTGCCTTCTCGTCCTTGCAGTATTGCACGTCACGTCAACCTGGGGCAAGGGCTGCGCTATGCTGACCTATCCGTACGGGACTTCGTGGCTGACTGTACAAGTTGCCTTTGTATTCAAGATGGTCTCGCGCGTCTTGCCGTTCTTCTCTTCCACGGCACCGAGTCCTATGGAAACCTACGTGGATGGAGGAAGCGCATGGATCTCCACCGGCATCTGCGAAAGTTCGAGGACGATAACAAGGCATTACAACCACGAGGCATCTGAATGCGATTGGAGCGTCGAGGTCGCTGTTCAACGCGCAGATCATTTAAAGAGGTCACGTTCCGGAAAGACAAGCATGCCGGCTAGACCATGCATCGCTTCCGATCGAGGTGACCTGGAAGCTAGAATAAGGCGAACCGTGAGCCGTTAGCGTTCTTATCGGATAGAATGGGGCCAGATGTCTTAAACCCCTTGGTAGCTAATTTCCAGAATAGCGTTGATACTCCGCGACTGCAGTCGCTGCTTTGCACTGGTCAGCTTATGAAGGTCTTCATGAGAGGTAAGTGTGTCATGCTCACAGTATCTCGGAGAATCTCATTCGACCGAGGAATACAGTGGTGAGCCGTGCTGTCCATCGACAGCATACCAGTGCGAAGCGATTTGGAGGCCACCCCTGCGATAGGCTCCCTGATTGTAAATGACAAGATGATTGTGTAGCATTGACTAGTGCTCAGACTAGTCGTGCTTGTCGAAACGCACCTGCTGTTCCAGGTAAGTCTTTATCCATCAATCTAGCCCCAAGTGACACTGCTGAAGCTAAGAACTATAGTCTCTCCTCGTTGCAGGTTTACCCGGGTACAATTGATTTCGGAGGCGATCGAGACCGTTTCCTTGAGGAACATTGCCATCGTATGCTGTTTGCGTGGGTCAGTTCTTCTATGTTTGTCGACCGATGTGACAACAGGTCATACCTCTTGGACAAACGTGTTGATGGGTAAAGAGGGTCATGACATACTGGTCAAATCCTCTGCACATCAGGTTTCTCAAAACGAGCGCGAAGAGCTGCACGATGATGCTTTCAGATCTGGCTCTCTGCATACCGCAAATGAAAGGTCCAGAAAGACACATGAATATAAGCATGTTGCTCACGAGGATTAGAATTGGGAGCCTATGGATCAGTCGTGTCACAGAACAGATGTAGATGCTCACAGCGCAGGACAGCCGCAGCGTTTCAAATTTCGAGCAAGATGGGCGTCAGCGACCAACATGTCTTCCCCCTCATTCGACCTGGACACACTGTGCACCTACAGTATTCGGCAAGATCTTTACCTTTCCAAGTCTTGCGTCAACTCTGTCTTCACTATCACGACTATATGCTGTCTATTCAAACAGTCAAGTCGGCTCTGAGAGATGAAGATGTGTGGGCCTGCGAAATGGAGTAGGAGGTTGAGTACGGTGATCTCAATGTCGTAATTGCAGGAAGCTTTAGAGGTGCGCTCACTCACTCATCCAGTATAATTCAGAACTCTAATGGCTACCAGAGGTAGTTCAGTTGCCTTCTGTGTCGAACCTTGATGAACATCCGTCGCATTGCCGCCACCTCCTTGCCAGTCTCCGCTTCGAAGATCACGATGTCTCCACTGCATACCAGTACTCGCACCACCTTGAATGGTCCGTGAACGTCCCTTACTCAGCGAAGGCCCGGCAACGTACCTCGAACTGCGCAGCTGCTCACGGGAGAAGCATGCATGGGCCTATCAGCGTTGTGGCACTCCCTTTTCTGGATGACTTCCAACGACTTCGCTGTCGGACTCGAACTCGGCTCATGCAGGCAGATCGATCGGTGTAGGGTCCAAGTTACGCGCACCACACAGCCAGAGAAGTCTTCACAAGCTTCACACGCACATGGAATTCTACGACATATAAGTCTGGGGGCTCACAACTCGGTGGCTGTATGTGATTTTCGTACTCTTATATGTCGCCATGCTCAAAAATGCTCTCTGTATCTCGCGCAGCTCACTGCGAATAGCATCAGACTCGTCATAATTGACGTCAAGGGGCTCGTTATACAATACGTGGTCGCATTGACAGCCAGGAACGGGTTTCTCGAGTGAATGGTGCGCAAATCCATTTCATATCCTACTGCAAACCTTCAGCCACGTTTTTTACGCTTTCGCTATCGCTCGCACGATGATCTTCGCTATAGGCCTATCTAGAGCGTAGAATCGTTTACGCGTATGTGAAAACTTAGAGGCGAGTAAGAAAATTTGCTATATCTATATCGTACGCAGCGTGCTAAGATATTCCAGGTCCAAACGACTCCCAAACCAGAAAACCTACACCCCACGGACCCACTCGAGCCAACGTCCGAAGGAATGATTTCAATCGCTGCTGTGCAAGCGAGCGAACTTCATCATGGGTCGCTGGAGATGGATTCACAAAGAACGAGCGCAGACCATCATCCTTGAGTTTCCTGAGCAATAACACGACATTATTTTTGCGAGTTGAAGGAGTGGAAAGCTGGTTGATGTGAACGTGTTTCCGCGCAATATCCCATGGGCGACACGTCAGCTCATAAGCTAGACCGGCGCCCGCACCACCCGCCACCAAAGTCACGGCGTGGACAATGCGAGGGATATTTCGCTGTACGACGTGTCCCCGACGTTCTTCATCTTGCAAGCGGAGCTCTGCTGCCGACTTGACGTGTGTGGCGACACGGCGAGTGAGCTCAAAAATTGCAAAGAAGACAGAGAATCCTATTGGGGTATTTCGCGCATGAGCTGTCAAGTCCACATGGTCACAGAGGAAGGCATGTACCACATGTATCCTTTGCGACACCCCAGCCCCAACCGTTCCAGCCGCGCCCAGCCATCTCTCCCACCTCTCTCATCCACGCTTTGACTTGGCGGGCTTTATGCAGCTGCGCCTCGCGAGGCAGCGTGGAAGGGGTGTCGCTGCCCAGAAAAACTTCTTTCCAAGCATGGGACCAGCCATTCGCTGTATTGCCCCCCTCGAGGAAAAATCTCACATTCTCGGCTGGGGCTGCGAGTACTGCTTGAGCACCACCTGCGATTCCCCCAGAGACAGCGGACACCAATACTGGGGATGAGATGTGTTCGTGCAGTACATTTGCCGCCTCCCCGTAGGTGGCCCAGAGAACGGAACCCAAGGCCAGATTAACAATCATCGGTGGTACAAAGTGCTTCGGAATCATCATGAACTGCAAAGATACGGTCAGCTCTCCTTCGGATCTCGTAATACATTGTGGAGTCTGTACGGACCCCTTGTTGCTTAACTAGGCCCCTCACGTATTGCGGCGTGAGGGATTGGCCATGCTGAGATGCCAGGCCATTCAAGATTTGCCAACCGCTGACTGATGAAAGCTCAAATTTCCGCGCGATGAGACACGCCGAGACCACACACACACCTTTCGAAGGCCTGAATAATCGGACTGGGCGAGAGAAGTACAACGCCACACCACGAGTCGCGGTTCTTGCCATGGCGGCATAGAGAGAATTGCCGTCATCGGTGCCAGCGGACATGCATATGGCTTGACGGGGTCTAGGGAGGGCGTGAAGCAGCGATTTCAAGCAAATGAGCTGTCAAGATGGCTCGGATGCGCTGGGTATGTACGGCTTCTTCAGGGAGATCCTCAAGTGGGAGAGAGAATGAGGAAGCCGTGCAGAACCTGTGCCGCGAGGAGACTCTGAGGATGTGAGAGTGCAGTAGACAACTTTGGCGACTGGCTCATCCGAGGACGCAGAGTCTCAGATCGCCCGTCGATCTCAGGTCCGCGCCGGCGATCACCGTTCGATTTACCGGCGGCCCGATTGGACCGGCGCTCCGATCGTGTAGTCCGCCTCTGCGGCCTCTCGTTCGCGAAGCAGTGGTTCGCAATTTCGTCCACTCTGTCTTCACGTTTTTCAGGGTCTAGATCGAACTCTGTTCAACGCATCGCAAATTTGTGGACCCTCCACAGCTTTTGCTTGATAGCTGGCTGGGAAGACACATGCTTCGGGCTGTCCAACTCTCTCTTCCGCGGAATCTGCGCTCTTCAACTCGGCACGTGCAAAGTAGGACCCTATCTCGCGACGCGTGGGGTCGCAACCGTGACGAAATTCACAGAGACCTTGAATTTCATCCAAGTGTCTTCACTGACTCGGAGCAGCGCATATTGCTCTCCGCTGCATTGCAGAAACTAGACAGTGCAGAGAGTAGTCGATTTCGGCGGCGGAGGAGAGACTTCCTTGCAAATAATCACGGCATCCGTTCCCAGGTGTCACCACAGTCAGCGCAGCAGCTCTTCTCGCCCGACGAGTTCTACAATTTCGAGCAGGTGTGTTCTGTCGACCCTTCTCTGAACGAGTCAATCCTCAACAGAATCTCACCAGGGTCACTATGACGGCGTTATAAAAAATTTCCGCGAAATGCACGTCTCTGCGTGGCCAGACGTACCAGGGCTAGAACCGCTGCTCGAACGTCTACGTAGTCTTCATCCACAAGAGCCTACGCAAACACACATCTTGCACCTGGCCTCTGACGGCGAGATACTGGTGAGCTGCAATCCACGTCATGACATGGACAATCATGTCCGCTCAACTCCACCCCTTGTTCGCTCCTGCAGCCACATGTCGATAACATTGAAGCTAGCGGTTCATGGATTCTAGGCGTCAGCCTGGGTGCTACCAGGACCATGAGGCTTCGAAATACGCAAGACGCGCAAGACACGTTCGAGTGTGAGCTTCCATCAGGGAGTGTCTACTTGCAGAAGTAAGTCCTCCGCCGCCATACTTCTCGTCTGAGCTGACACGATTCATGACCTTCGCTCGACAGGGATACCACGAGGTACGGTTACGAACATTCCATCTTGAAGGGCAGCGGTGGGCAGCGCCTTAGTATTATGATTCGAGTGAGTCACAGTCCTTGTGCCCAGAACAGAGCCGTTACTGAGTATAGCCTATTCATGCTTGCCTTTGCGCCTCAGAATCGCCGATGACAGCAATGACGTCTAACGTTGCTGCTGTCGGGGTGTGGCTGGAAAAGTCCGCGGCGTCGCACACAACAACACGAGCACCCCGATACATGAGTGGGCGGGGCGAGTGCAATGAAAGGGTCTATTCTGCTACACGACTAATAGACACAGGAGATATCGATACTAGATGTACATACATTACACACAGGATTACATGGTCACCTCTCTTACTCGAACACTTTCATGGCCAGAGAACTCGCCAGCAGACGAACTGGTGTGGGTATTACTTGAGATACTCGAGACAGGTATGGCTGAAGTCCAAGACAATATGTATCCTTCGGATATCTGCGCTCCAATGCTCAGCATCCACTTTATAGTGGTTGAAAGCGTAGACTTACTCGGCTGCTACAATTTCTCGCAGTAACCGCGATACGTCGTCTTGGCTGACAGCAAACAGCCGAGATGATTCCGCAAGGTCTGCGCACAAGGCGTTAGAAGGTCGTTCATTTGCGCCAAAACAGTCATCGGTGCGCACCAGAAATCGCGGGCACATATGTAGCTTGTTGTACAAGCCGTAACACGTCGTCCAGAATTTGGGCAAAGGGGCTCTTAGGAGGGTCTTCGGCCTCGCTTTGAGAATATCTTACATTCCCGTCTAAGGGTCCAGTCGACACTGTGCATAGTTTAATACCGTAAAAATCCATCTGTCGGCCTAAATAATCCGCAACGGAACGCTGGATTCCGTCAAAAGCGGAACTGAGAGGGAAAATATCTGCGCAAAAGTCCACAGAGGTAATATGAGCGGCCGAACCCCAGCATAAATTTGATACAACTCACTAGATGAAATAGCACTCGGGCTGGTGGATACCATGACGATGCGCCCCGAAACTCGTGAAAGCATGTCGATATAATCTTGGAACATGACGATAGGCTCTCGGACGGATTGAGCGACCATGTCGCCCCAAATGAGAGCCTGAGAGAAATCTTTCGTCGAACGAGGCTTGAGGTGCGTACTCGGAGATGAAGGCTCAGCAGACGCCGTGCATTGCGCCGATGACGAGTCCTCGTCGGACGATTGAGGCTGCGCGGTGGGTGGCGATAAGGATATGAGAGCAACTAGCTGTAGTGAATGGTTCGTGCAGTACGCTTTGACAGTTTCCGACGCCCGCTTGCGATCTGCACCGGAGGTCATATCCAGAGCAATCGGTGCAATGAGTCCCCAGGGAATATTTGATCTTTCCTTCTTCTTGTGCCACGAGTACAGTAGCTGATCATTCATTCCATTCTACATGAGTGGATTCCGAACAATTCGGGAAAGATATGATAAACATACGGTGGCAGCAGATGTGTCTGCGACGGGCTGAGAAGACGGTTCGCTGATTGATAGGTGTTGCAATGTCGGATGTAGAGTGAACACAGTGTACCCAAGCTCGGAGAAGCTGAGTGCTATCGCTCCTCCTAGTTCTGCAGCCCTCAAAGTCAGCACACGACATGCCGAGTGCGCGTAGACAACCGAAGCCCACATACCAGCTTCTCCGCCCACAATCACAATCGCACTCTCCCGCACTCTGAACACACCGCACGGCGGAAGCCCGCAGAAGCGAGATAGATAGTCGTAACATGACGACGAGAGATACTGGCTTAGAGCCACCACATACGCCAGGGAGCGGAAGCCTAGGGCTAAGCAGATAGGGATGAGAGAGTCCCTGTACAACCCAATCGCTCAGTAACGTCGCCTTGTGAGCTTTATGGCCGAGAACATACCTCAATCGCCTCAAGGACATGGTGGAATGCAGGAAAGAGGGGCTCGACGACAGAGAGCCCGACGCCCGATCATGTCATGACGGTCGCTCAAAGCAGGGACTGCCGCCGTGAACGCGCATGAGATTATGCGCGCGGAAGGGTATCGGGCGCTTATTTGGTGTCCTGCATGATTTTATGTAAACCTCAAACTTCAAACAGGATCAAGCAGGCGAAGCTTGCCTCCATTCGACTACGTGCAGAGAGAGCATTTGAGCAAGGCAAACAGCGTCGTATGTAAGAGCATCTTATAGCAAATAATTTACTATCACTACCTAGATGTACAAGATTACACTGCAGAGTAGGAGAACACGGATCGTCTAAAGCAAAACAGAGAGTCCAGAACCAGAAGTCCATCAAGAGATAATCTAAGAACAGAAATGGGTGGTCTATAGTTGAACGAGATGTAAGGAGCGCGCGAGTGGGTGCAGACGTCATGAAAGCGAGAGTGATACAGTCCGAGTGCTGCTTTTAAATATTGCCACATCAAACCTGGCGAACGACAATGCTGAGGGCTGCGCATCTGAGGAAGAGGTTTTTACCTTCAGCGTGAACCTAAAAGCGGCAAAGGGACAGACGCACGGTACCCTCACGGTCGCGCCGTTATGCTCTGTCAGTACCACGACGGCCACTTCTTGTCCCTGCAAAGGGGTCGTTAAGCTTACAACTAATAAATATGCAGTACGTCCTCACTTACGTTAATGATTGCAATTTCATGGACGACGCCGTATCTGCGGCCCTGGCCTTCGTATGTGAACTCTACATGAGTTCCGCGCTGCTTAAAATTTTGTCAGCCCGGCGAGTGCTTAGAGGAGTCGGATTGTGAGAGAACTTACTGGGAATCTTGCTTGAGCCATCGTTGAGGGGGACAGTAGTATAGGTGTAGGTCAATACACGAGGAGCGATGGTGTCATGAGCAGCCTTGGCTGGGGGTGTTTTTATAAGTGGACGAAGTGGATGGAGGTGAGAGATATTTAAGGATGGGGAGGAGCCGACTAGAGGCTGGAACATGAAAAGATGTTTGCGAAAATGAGAGGCGTGGCGGAATATGACTGGTATGGAAGGATGACTTGGGGGTACTGAGGTTTATCGAGAAATAAAAAAGAATCTGGAGGTGCGCCAGCCCGCTTTGATTTCGCGCATGCAGTCAAGCGAGGGAGTAGGCCGGAAAGAGGGAACCCGGTGAACCAGAGAGTGATCGTCCGGTAGAAGTTCCATGTATTTCTATGCAAGAAAACATTCTCGCAAAGGAAGGAAACTGAGGTAGTGATGACGTGCCACGCCCCTAGCCAGGGAAGGAACGAATCGACCGGGGATGGGGGGGCAAGGTTCGGAGACTAGAGGTGAAGATTTGGCTTCGCGGGAGGGAGATAGGTACCGAGTAAGTCGCGAGCCCAGAAAACATGAGGGGTGGACGCATGAGAACGCGATATGAGCAGGCACCTCGCGAATTGATACGTAATTTGTATCGCAAGGGAGGAGGGTCGTGTCGTGGGGAGTCGCGGTCAGCAAGTCAAGTAGTAGGTTGATTTCCGGGATTGCAAGCTGTGTTCTTCGGTGTTGAACGCGTAAAGGATCGAGGCAAGAACAGTGAGATTGTCGTCCACGGTCGTCATCTGGTGCATAGAGTTGAGGATGTCCTCGGGGCTTGAGGCCAGAGGGGATGAATGGGGAGGCGATGGGGAGGGTCTCAGGTGATCCCGAGGAGGAGCGACGGGATATTTTCGGCGGACGAGTGATGGGTGGGAGGAGGCCGTGGAAGACAGAAGGAGATGGGACGACGATGAGGTCGAGGGACAGGTCGAGGTCGCTGGTCCATGGCGAAGAGTTGCAAGAGCCCTTAGCGCCACGCCCTCAATCTGGGGTCAGGGTTTGCGCTGACGTAATCCCACAGGCCAAGCCTGCAGCGCGTCTTTCGCGTCCTCCTACTAGTTGTCCACTCACAGTCGCGACAAAGTACTGCCTCTAGGACTGTCATCGCGCCACGATACCCTCCTAGCTCCGTTTACGCTTCACCTACTGCTCAAGCCCTCAGGCCTCATCGCGGCCACGGCCTGCGCACTACCCACGCAATGCCCTCGCAGACCTCGGTCCCAAAGAATGCCGCAGCAGCTGCACGGCCTGACATGTCGGTCATCCTTGTTACGGGCTCCTACGACAAGGAAATCCGTTTCTGGGAAGCTTGGAGTGGAATTTGCTCTAGAACAATCGAGCGAACACGTTCTGGAGAAACAGGTGTAAGTCATTTCGTCCATGTGTATCCTCTTCTTCCGTTCTCAGCTCATGGTCCATGGTGCACCCGAGCAGCAAATCAATCGCCTTGCAATATCACCCGAGTGCGTCCCGTTGTCCCTACCCTCTTCCTGCGCCATGCCTGACTCTCAGCAGCAAACGTTTGTTGGCAGCCGGCATCCACAAGAAGGTCTGCGTGTATGAAATTGCAAGCCCTTCTTCCTCGCCCGTGAGTTCCGTGCCATTCAGTGCTGTATCTTCGGTCGAACCGGCTCTTGCAGGCTATCACTTTTGACGGTCACAATTCCAACGTCACGTCGGTTTCTTTCCACAGTGAAGGTAAATGGTTAGTTACGGGGAGCGAAGATGGCACTATCAAGATATGGGATCTTCGGTATGTTCCTTTGGCTCTCATTCTTTACTTCTTCTTGACCATATTTTCTCTTACAGAAGCACACACTTGCACCGGAATTATGACAACGAGGCCCCTGGTGCGTGTGGTCGCTGACATTCCTGGGTCCTGTCGTTGACATGTATGCTTGCGCAGTCAACGACGTCGTGGTCCACCCCAATCAAGGCGAGCTGATCTCGTGCGACCAAGCCGGCAGGATTAAGCAGTGGGATCTGTCTGAGAATATCTGCACGCATGAGCTTGTACGTTATGCATCTCACGCCTCGCTGCTAAACGGCTGATAGAAGTGCAGACGCCTGCTGGGGACATTCCAATGCGTTCTATCAGCCTGGCCTCAGATGGATCCTGCTTGGTCGCCGGTAATAACAAGGTCGTGTCAACCGCCAATATCCCGGTGTTCAACAACTTATGTGTTCCTGCAGGGGAGGTGCTATGTCTGGAAAATTAACGACGAACGATCGGATCTCCCTCGATTCCAAGCGGTCACCAAGTTCCAAGCACACAACAAGTACCTGACTCGCGTGCTCTTCAGTCCCGACGTCAAGTCAGCAGCGTGCACACTGTATCGAATCCGAATCACGTGATTAACCGCTTCGGTCAGGTATTTGGCTACATGCTCCGCGGACACGACCGTCAAGATATGGTCCATATCGCTCAACTATGAGTTCAAGCTGGACAAGATCCTTCAGGGGCACCAGCGCTGGGTATGGGACTGTGCGTTCAGCGCCGACTCTGCCTACCTCGTCACCGGTATGAATGTGTCCCGCATTGTCATAAACGTCTCCTTGTTCACTTTCCTGTTACAGCCTCTTCGGATCATACCGCACGACTTTGGGAGATGGCTTCTGGAGAAACCGTACGACAATACAATGGACACCATAAAGGTGAGGCCACCGTTTTTCCTGAGACAAGCATCTCGCTGACAGCGCCCTCTTCGATGCAGCGGCCGTATGCTGCGCGTTGCACGATGGTGCTGGTTGATCTTCGTGCCCTTGAACGTTTTCGACGATAGGACCGACCCAGACATCTGTATCCGCAATGGTCTTGCTGCCAATGTCATATTATCTTGTACACGTATGTGCAACCGATCCGTCTCTCCGAGACTGTTCCGATTCATCGTCCTCGTGCGTTGGTTCGGACTGGACGTTCTGAACGCAGCTCGACTGTCGTTCGGTCTGCAGTTCAACATACGTCACAGAGCCACGATGGATGGTATTTTGTTTGACTAAACATACGCTGGTTCCAGACCGATTAATAGTGCAAGTCCAGATGGAAACATGACATCGCCGAGTAGGTACGAACGCGCCACGAGCTGTGGAAGTCCATTCACGACGCGTGATGGTGAAAATTTTGGAAGTGAACACACCGTACCAATTATCTGATAGAAGACCTGAGCAATACTGCTGATGGTATCGGAGGGTCTGTCGTGCCGCATGTTGTTCATCGTGAGTGCAAGATTAGTCTAAGTGCCTTCATGAACTATCTTTGGGGTGAACATGGTGCGTACGCTTGTGACGTTGTTTAAGCTTTACCCTGAACTTTCGCAAGTGCAGGTTGAGCGTGGCAGACGACCATGAAGTCCAGGCCAGGAGACCCACAGCTTCCCCATGCACCTGAGTGAGAACGCGCGACTTGCGATGGAAGTGCTTACTCCGACTTGGACACGATCGGGGAAGGGGATGCCAAAGGACAGCTTAACAAGGACGTGGATCTGAAATACCATCGTGGCTTTACTGGTGATTCCCGGAGATGAAGCAGTCGCCGCAGTCCTCAGAAGCAGCTACCCCAGGAAAGGACATCCATCTTCCCCATCCACTGGCCATGGCCAATTCAATGGCGAGAAGCCACGGACAGCTTCTTGAGGGCAATGAATGGATGAGAAGATGATGGCAGATCGCACTGCGATGTGGAGGACTCTCATGTCCCCGGCGGTAAAGCGTGCGGAACCGAGTCAGAGGGCCAGGATGTGGCGGGCATCCACGATTCCGCTGGAAGCCCATTGGCTCTCTCCCCCGCTTCTCAGCGCGTCCTGAACCCTCTGGGCTTTTTGTCCCTCCGCCTGCGGACACACGCGCTGCTGTTCAAAACAAACATTTTAACGCGATGATTCAGTTGACCCTCGCACTCTCGCGGCTCTCGCCCCCCATTCAAAGCCCCAGACTCGGCCAGGGTTTCAAGACAGGGCTGGATGCGGGAGAGCACACATCCCAACACTCGCGGGTACGCGTACAGAAACGGTGAAGCCAATTGCAGGTTAGTTCGCTCATTTGTTTCTGTGGCTGCAGCACGCCATCCTCATCCCATTCATGCTTGCAGGGTAATGGTCGGATCAATTATTCTCTGGTCGGTGGTTGCGATCGCTTTGATGATCGACGTTCGAACTTCCGCCCTCGCTGAGCATCTGTTCTCTCGGCCGACGTGAGTGTTGCATCAAGACTGAATCAAGTTGCAACGAAACAGCGGAGTGAGCGTCCATCTACCCCGCACTGGCGGGGATCACAAATATCTTGACGAGAGGTGTTTGGGTGCTGTCCTAGGCACAGGACAGCTGTACATGATTGATTTGTTTGTGGTGGTGGTTGTGGACGCAGAAAGTTGAGCTAGCCATGTTCGCGGGAGGGAGGGAAAGCGAGTGATCAGAAGGCGGATGAGATGATTCCAGCAGGACAGCCCGGGACGCCCCGAGGATGCCGGAGCGGCGGGAGGCCGGGGTGCCTTTCTGGTTTGGAAACGGCCGGCTGTGATTGGACGGCGGGCGGGCTGAGATTGAGATTCACGCTGAGATCGAACCGAGATTGAATTGATCGGAGGGGGCGGGCGGCTGTGGAGGGGAGGCCGTCGCAGGCGAGTTAAATTGCGGACGCTCCTGCTCTGCTCGCCGTTCGCCTTTCTGACTCCAATCTCCCAGAGGGGCTCCCAAATTTTATTTTATCCTCTCCTCGTCGCTCCCGTCGTCGTCCTCGCCACTCTCTCCCAACCACTCCCTTCGCACCCCGCATCCTTCCCAGAGTCGTTTTATCCCGCTCATCCCCCCGTTTTACCATCGCTCCTGCCATTCATTACATGGCCGCTGATTTTACTGCTCCTCCTGTTCTACCCATCATAACTCCTTCAGAATCCGAAAATGTATCCCAGAACGGTTTCTATGCTGTTGAACGGGACCCCTCTTCTTGGTCTGGTGCCCTGCCCGCAAGCCAGGGTCTCTACCAGAACGAGCTCGAGAAAGATGCCTGCGGTGTAGGCTTCATATGCCACATCAAGGGCGAGGAATCTCACAAAATCGTCTCCGATGCCCGCCAGCTTCTGTGCGCTATGACCCATCGTGGTGCGACCGGTGCGGACAGCCGAGACGGCGACGGTGCAGGCGTCATGACTGGTATCCCTCACTTCTTCTTTAAGCGTGAGGCTGAGAGAGACATTGGCTGCGAACTGCCTGAGCCTGGCCAGTACGCGGTAGGTAACGTCTTCTTCAAGGCCAACGATCCTGTCGGTCTCCAGAAGCAACAAGTCGTGTTCTCCAAGCTCGCCGCCGACCTTGGTCTCAGAGTTCTCGGTTGGCGCGAAGTTCCGACAGACGGCACGATCCTTGGTCCCGCCGCCGCCAGCAAGGAGCCACTGATCTTGCAACCGTTCATCGTCTTGCGTTCTGCTTACGGTGACGGTCACCTCTCGCGCGGTGGCCAATTCGACGCGAAGCAGTTCGAGCGCCAGCTTTACGTCCTCAGAAAGCACGCAACGCATAGCATGTTTGTGGTTTCACTCTCTCTACAGCATAAGATCTAAGCTCAACCTCGAACGTTATCTTCATTAAGTACACTCGCCAAGGGTTTCTACATCTGCTCGCTCTCGTCCAGAAACATTGTCTACAAAGGCCAGCTTTCGCCTCCGCAAGTGTACAACTACTACCACGACCTCAACCATGTTTTATACCGATCTCATTTCTCCCTTGTACACTCCCGTTTCTCAACAAACACCTTCCCGAGCTGGGATCGCGCTCAACCTATGAGGTGGGCAGCTCACAACGGTACGTGTTGATCTATGCGTAAGTGATAAACGAATAGTCTGATCATACGTTTCGCTTGGCACAGGTGAGATTAACACCGTCCGCGGCAATAAGAACTGGATGCGGGCGCGCGAAGGTGTTCTCGCTTCCTCCTTGTTCGGAGAGCAGCTCGATCTGCTGTACCCTATCATTGAATCTGGAGGTTCCGACTCCGCGGCATTCGACAACGTTCTCGAGCTCCTCGTTGTCAATGGTGTCCTCACGCTCCCTGAAGCCATCATGATGCTCATTCCAGAGGCATGGCAGGGCAACGAAACCATGGACCCCGAGAAGAAGGCCTTCTACAACTGGGCTGCGTGTCTCCAGGAGCCTTGGGACGGTCCCGCTCTCTTCGCGTTCAGCGACGGACGCTATTGTGGCGCCAATCTCGATCGTAACGGATTGAGGCCCTGCCGCTATGTCACCACCAGCGAAGACATCATTGTATGCGCCTCCGAGGTTGGCGCTCTCTACATTCCTCCCGAGAAAGTCGTTTCCAAGGGGCGTCTCAAGCCTGGTCGTATGCTCTTGGTCGATACCCAGGAGGGCCGCATAGTCGATGACAAGGAGCTCAAACGCAACACTGCGCGTAAGCAGAACTTTGCGTCATGGATCGAGACTCACGTCCTCCACCTCCCCAACATCGTCAAGCGCGTACTGCGCTCCCAGTCCGTCCGACAGCCTATCGACGAGTACTCGCTCAGCACCGACCCTAAGCTTCTCGCGTTCGGGTACACTGTGGAGCAGCTCACCCTGCTGATGCTCCCCATGGTCAACGACGCCAAGGAAGCTCTTGGCTCCATGGGCAACGACGCGCCCCTGGCCTGCATGTCGTCTCAACCACGTCTCATTTACGACTACTTCCGCCAGCTCTTCGCCCAGGTCACCAACCCTCCGATCGACCCTATTCGTGAGAGCATCGTCATGTCTTTGGAGGCGTACGTTGGTCCAGAGGGTAACCTTCTCGAGATGAAGCCCGAGCAGTGCCATCGTATCCTCCTCAAGTCCCCCATCCTGTCTATGGAGGAGATGAACGCCATGAAGAACCTCAAGTCCGCCTACGCGACTTGGGCCTCCACAGTCATCGATATCACTTTCCCCAAGGAGCACGGCTTGCCAGGCTACAAGACTGCTCTCGAGCGCGTCTGTGCAGAAGCCGTCCAAGCCGTCGATGACGGCATCAAGGTCATCATCCTCTCTGACCGCGGAGTCGGTCCCAACCGCGTGCCTCTCTCTGCGCTGGTCGCCTGCGGTGGTGTTCATCACCACCTCGTCTCGCAGAAGAAGCGTGCCAAGGTCGCGTTGATGATCGAGACCGGTGAGGCGCGTGAGGTTCACCACTTGTGCGTCTTGCTTGGCTATGGCGCGGACGCCATCTGCCCCTGGCTCATCATGGAGTGCATCCACAAGATTGTCCGCGAGAGACTGTGAGTGTTCCGTTACGTGGGTGCTGGCTGGTTGCTGATGATTTCTTTATCGCCGTAGTGTCAAGGATGGCAAGACCGTTGACGATCTGGTCGGCAACTACCGCACGTCTGTCGATAACGGTATCCTGAAGGTCATGTCCAAGATGGGTATCTCCACCCTTCAGTCGTACAAGGGTGCACAGATCTTCGAAGCTCTGGGTCTTCATTCCGAGGTCGTGGACCACTGCTTCATTGGCACCGCCAGTCGGGTTCAGGGAGCCACCTTCGACCTTCTTGCGCTTGACGCCTTCGAGACCCACGAGCGTGGATGGCCCACCCGCGAGACGATCATTCCCCCAGGCATGCCCGAATCAGGAGAGTACCACTGGCGATCTGGTGGGGAGGCTCACATCAACGATCCTGCTGGTATCGCCCACTTGCAGGACGCTGTTCGCGAAAAGAACCAGGTGGCCTTCGACGCGTACGCGAAGAACGCCGATGCGCAGACTCGGGCGGTCCACCTTCGTGGTCTCCTCGACTTCCGTTACGAGAGCGGGAACCCCATTCCTATCGAGCAGGTCGAGCCTTGGAACGAGATCGTCCGTCGCTTCGTTACCGGTGCCATGTCGTACGGTTCCATCTCCATGGAGGCGCACTCAACTCTCGCTATCGCCATGAACCGTCTGGGTGGCAAGTCCAACACTGGCGAAGGAGGTGAAGACGCAGAGCGGTCCAGTGTTCTCCCCAACGGCGACACTATGCGCTCTGCCATCAAGCAGATTGCGTCTGGACGGTTCGGTGTCACCTCTAACTACCTCGCCGACGCCGACGAGCTTCAAATTAAGATGGCGCAGGGAGCGAAGCCTGGCGAGGGTGGTGAGCTTCCTGGGCACAAAGTCTCTCTCTCCATCGCCCGCACGCGCCACTCGACTGCCGGTGTCGGTTTGATCTCCCCTCCGCCTCACCACGACATTTATTCCATTGAGGATCTCAAGCAGCTCATCTACGACCTCAAGTGCTCCAACCCTCGCTCTCGTGTCTCCGTCAAGCTCGTCTCCGAGGTCGGCGTCGGTATCGTTGCGAGCGGCGTGGCCAAGGCCAAGGCCGACCACATTCTCATCTCCGGACACGACGGTGGTACTGGTGCGTCGCGCTGGACTGGTATCAAGCACGCTGGTCTCCCTTGGGAGCTGGGTCTTGCCGAGACTCATCAGACCCTGGTCCTCAACGATCTCCGCGGTCGTGTCACTGTCCAGACCGATGGTCAGGTTCGTACCGGACGCGACATCGCCATTGCTTGTATGCTCGGTGCTGAGGAGTGGGGTTTCGCGACCTCGCCTTTGATTGCCATGGGTTGTATCATGATGAGAAAGTGCCACTGTAAGTCTTTCGGTCAATGTTGCTGTTGATTTCGTTCTGACCGCGAGCCCTTTGCAGTGAACACTTGCCCTGTCGGTATCGCTACTCAAGACCCTCAGCTTCGGGCCAAGTTTGCCGGGCAGCCCGAGCAAATCATCAACTTCTTCTACTACCTTGCTGAAGACCTTCGTTCCTACATGGCCAAACTTGGGTTCCGCACTATCAACGAGATGGTCGGTCGCTCTGACATGCTGAAGGTCAACGAGAAGCTCCGCACTCCGAAGACCGCGCACCTCGACTTGTCGGCGATCCTCAAGCCCGCTTGGCAGATGCGCCCTGGTGCCGCCACTTACCGCGTGCGTGCCCAGGACCACAAGCTCTACATTCGTCTGGACAACAAGTTCATCGACGAGTCCGAGCCCGCGCTGACCAAGGGGCTGCCTGTCCACATCGAGTGCGAGGTCACCAACACCGACCGTGCTCTCGGTACATCGCTGTCTTATCGCGTCTCCAAGCTCTATGGCGAAGAAGGTCTTCCCCGCGACACGATCCATATCAGCATGAAGGGCTCCGCTGGTCAGTCTCTCGGCGCCTTCCTTGCTCCTGGTATCACCATCGAGCTGGAGGGTGACGCCAACGACTACGTCGGCAAGGGTCTCTCTGGCGGTCGTTTGGTCGTCTACCCTCCCAAGCAGTCCACATTCAAGGCCGAGGAGAACATCATCATCGGTAACGTGTGTCTCTACGGCGCTACGTCTGGTGAAGCCTTTGTCCGCGGTGTCGCTGCCGAGCGGTTCGCCGTCCGTAACTCGGGTGCCAACGCCGTCGTCGAGGGCACCGGTGATCACGGTTGTGAGTACATGACTGGCGGTCGCGTCGTCGTGCTCGGAACCACCGGTCGCAACTTCGCCGCTGGTATGTCTGGCGGTATTGCCTACGTCCTCGACACCGCCCACACTTTCGCCTCCAAGGTCAACCTGGAGATGGTGGAGCTTGGCAAGGTCACTGATCCTCGTGAGATCGCTGAGTTGCGTGGTCTCATCGAAGATCACCGTCACTTCACCCAGTCCGAGGTCGCTGATCGTGTCCTACACGACTTCCACCATCTCCTTCCTCTCTTCGTTCGCGTCATGCCATTGGACTACAAGCGTATTCTCGAAGAGCAAGCCGCCAAGGCGAAAGAGGAGAAGATGCGCCAGAGCGTCATCGATCTCATTCCCTCTCGTACAGCCAGCCAGGTTGATCTCGCCTCGGGAGAGATCGAAGATGTGCTTCGGGCTCACGAGCCACCTCCGACGCCTTCCATCCAGAACAGCCGCTCTTCCTCCAAGGCTCGCGTCGAAGCTTCTATGCTGGACATGGAGGACTCCCTGATAGACGATGCTACTACCCGGCAACGTGCGCAGAAGCTCGATAAGACTCGTGGATTCATGAAGTACAAGCGTCTCACCGAGGCATACCGGCCTCCCAGGAAGCGCGTCAAGGACTGGAAGGAGATCTCCCACCGCCTTACTGAATCTGAGCTCTCTTATCAGTCGGCGCGGTGCATGGACTGCGGTGTTCCTTTCTGCCAATCCGATTCTGGCTGTCCTGTCTCCAACGTCATTCCCAAGTGGAACGACCTCGTTTTCAAGGGTCAATGGCAGGACGCACTCAATCGTCTGCTCTTGACTAATAATTTCCCCGAGTTTACCGGCCGTGTGTGCCCAGCCCCATGCGAGGGTGCTTGCGTCTTGGGAATCAACGAGCAACCGGTTGGCATCAAGAGCATCGAGTGTGCAATCATCGACAAAGTAAGACTGTACCCTCATGGTCGTTTGGCGTTCCTGTGTTCACATTCTCCTTATAGGGTTTCGAGATGGGATGGATGGCACCCAATCCCCCACAGTTCCGCACTGGCAAGAGGATCGCGATTATTGGGTCCGGTCCTGCTGGTTTGGCTTGCGCTGACCAACTGAACAAGGCTGGACACACTGTGACAGTCTACGACCGTAATGACCGCATGGGTGGTCTCCTCATGTATGGGATTCCGAAGTATGTCCTATTTTCTCCCTGTTACGTCTGTATTGTGTTTCTCATGTCCTTCGTATTACAGCATGAAGCTAGACAAGGCCATCGTGCAGCGCAGACTGGACCTGATGGCTGCCGAAGGAGTGGTAAGTCCCAGGAATGCTTATTCGTCGGCATCCCTTTCTTACGATCACGCTCTAGACTTTCGTCTCCAACGCCAACGTTGGTGTGGATGTTGACGTTGCACAGCTCCGCGAAGAGAACGACGCCCTCGTTCTCTGCACCGGTGCCACTTGGCCTCGTGATCTGAAGATCCCCAACCGCAACACCGACGGCATCCACTTCGCCATGGAGTACCTCAAGATGAACACCAAATCTTTGCTTGACTCTGAGCTTCAGGACAGCAACTACATCAGTGCCAGGGGCAAGGACGTCATTGTCATCGGTGGTGGCGACACTGGAAACGACTGTATCGGAACTGCCATGCGTCACGGTGCCAAGTCTGTCACCAACTTTGAATTGCTCCCCAAACCTCCCGCTGCTCGTGGTCGGGACAACCCCTGGCCACAATGGCCAAGGATCTTCAGGACTGACTACGGTCACACCGAGGTTGCCGCTCACTTCGGAAACGGTAAAGTTGTTCTTACTTGGCGCAAGTTTGATTGCTGACCCGTGTCGTACTAGATCCTCGCGAGTACTGCATCTCTACCAAGGACTTCGTCCTCGACGAGGAGGGTTCGCTCAAGGGTCTCAACACCGTACGCGTCGAGTGGACTAAAGACAGCGGAGGTCGCTGGAAGATGGAAGAAGTTCCCGGCTCTGAGAAATTCTTCCCTGCTCAGCTCGTCTTCCTCGCCCTCGGTTTCTTGGGCCCCGAAGCAGAGGCCGTGAAGAACCTCGGTGTCAAGCAGGATGCAAGGACCAACATCCAGACTCCGCCGAAGGTGCGTTGCGCTTCTTCTTGCTGCGCATCGATCGTAAAGGCTAATTATAACACTAGAAATACTCCACGAACGTCGAGGGTGTCTTCGCTGCTGGTGACTGTCGTCGTGGCCAGTCTTTGATCGTCTGGGGTATCAACGAGGGTCGCGGAGCTGCGGCCGAAGTAGACTCGTGGCTCATGGGTGCCACTAGATTGCCCAGTGACGGCGGTATCAAGCAGAGGGTGAGTAACAGTTGTTCAGTACGCAGGAGAGGAGTCTGACTGTCTCGCCAGGTGTATATCCCACCCACGAGCAACTTGTCCCCCAATACGACCGTAGAAGTCTTCGCATAAGGCCAGTCTACAAGGAATCTAGGAATTGGAATATCTCTCAAGAATACTGAACGCATTCACGTCTTTCCTCATGTTTATTATGTCTATCATGTATCTCACGCACGCTCAACCGCCATCCGTATTGCTGTATTGGTTACTATCATTGTCCCAGTATATCATATGGAATGTATCATTAGCTATCCCCCAATATACTATCTTTCCATCCGTACGAAAACTGCGCATGGAAATAGGGCAACACGAAATGGGTGGATATATGCCGGCAGAAAGGATGTAAAATACAGCATCTAGATAGACGTAACTTACAAAACGGGAAAGATGTGGAATGATGTAGCAAAGAGTCCTCCAAGATCCCCAAGATAGTCTGATCACGAACTGCAACATAGAATCACTCTTCATAAATGCGCACCCCTCCCTTCCCCCACTTCTCCAATACCGCCTTTCCGGCGCCGGTAGGTTGGCTGAACGCGACTTCACCCTTACTCGGGTTCAGAGGGCAGCCCAAGATGAAGTGCTGAGCGGCCGCAGTCAGCAACCGCGACGCGATCCCGATGCGACGGTGTGTAGACGAAACGAAGAGGCGGGGGATGCCCATGGGTGTCGGGTCGGGAGTGGCGCCGGGTCGACGTAGAGGTTGGTCGCTTCGTCCACGGGGATGTGATGTACTTGGGTGGCGCGGTCGCGTCGGCTGCTACTGCGGCCCCGGTGCTTGGGTCGGAAGGAAGGGCATCGGCGGGCGCGATGGCCATGGCGGTGTTGATCCTCTGGGCTATCGCGCAGCCTACAATCTTCTCTCGTGAAGTGGACGATGTCTTCGACGTGGTTGTTAGGAGGAAGAGATAGACTTTGGATGCTTGCAGTGCGGAGGGTGATAGTGCAGGTGCGGACAGTGTCAGATTGATAGTGTCTAACAAGGTATTCACCTGAAACGAGTCGATAGTCAGCCAAAAGAAAGACCCTACTGCAGCGAGCTACATACCTTGGCACCAATCTTTCCTCCAACCTCCGCTCTGAAGCATACAATTCTGCCCCTCATCCCATTCCGCAGCCGTATATCGCTGACAACCTCTTCGACGTTCGCTTTCGCGCATTCTCGCTCTTCTTCCTTCCCCCACTCCAAGCCTCTCTGAACGCGTGCACAATGAGACCGATGCAGACTCTCATCGTCCGGAGCGCCTTTCGTGTAAGTCAGGTCGCAGAGAGCGCATGTCCTCAAGACGGTAGTCTCCAGCGCGAAATGTAGTTGCGTGAGTTGCTTCTGCTTCTTCTCTTTTTCCTTGCTCTTGGCGGAGGACGATACTTTGCTCGTCACCCGATGTTTCTTCGTAGGAGGGGCATTGTGAAAAGAAAGCGAATCGACCAGCGTCCGCTTTCGCTTTACAACGGGAGGTGACGGTGCCAAGTCTGAGGGAGGTGAAGAGGATCTGTTAGTGAGAATGGGGCGAGTGCCGTACGTCTTCTTGACGTTGGAGGTCATGCTGTGATAGCGAAGCTGAAGAAAATTTGGAGAGACGCGAGCACGAGGATATCAGCTATGGCGGTGAAAGGAGAGACGGATCAAGCAGGCTGAGCAAACACGCGTCGGACGCGTTCCACGGACTGACGCGTTGATTTGTTGGGTGTTATTTGCGCGGCGCGTGAGCGCGTTTACTCGTGCTGGGAGGGGCGGATCTCGTTCTGATCTGCTGAGCAGCTCTCTTTCCCAAGGCCTTATAGCTCAGTGGTAGAGCATGCGATTGCAGTTGGCTCATCGTGGTCCGAACACGATTGTTGCTTACGTCAGCAACCATCGCAGGGTCCCGAGCTCGAATCTCGGTGGGGCCTTGTTTTTATCTAGCGCGACGCGTCGGGCGCTTCCGTGTGATCGCCTCTTGTACCGCGACGACCACCACGATCTTGAACACACCAGCTTCATTTCTTGAAACGTTTACCGACGCGAGCAACATGACAGGAAAACGCAAAGAGTCGTCTGAAGAAGACACTAGCGCGAAGGTCGTGAAACGCGTCAAGAAAGCGGAAGCGGAGAAGAGGTAAGGCGTTGGAACGAACAGATCTCGTTCTGCGCGCTTTGGAAGTCATTGACCCGAGTTAGTCCTTGGCAACGTCTTCAAAAGCCAGCTGTCCTCGCGCTGTGCCAATTCATCTTTGAACTCGCCGACGCTGCTCGAACGGCTCAGATCACCCCGCCGGGAGACCCATCCGTCACGACGACTCACTCGACGACGACCCATTCGACCGCTGCGACGTCGGATGTTCCTGCGAGGGCTTCGGTCGGTGTGCCAGACGTTGTAGGCTATGGTACGTGCGCATATAGCCAGCTTTCTGTCGCGTAAGCCCCTGAATAGACTGGTCGTGCAGAGTACAACGCAGGCTCGGGACAGGGTGGCTGCGTCTTGGCGGGAGCAGGCGGCGGCGCGATGATTCAATGGGGGTCCGAGGTGCCAAGGCAGACAGATGAAGTGTAGACACAATAGATTCGCAAAGAGAGCAAAGTACAGGAGGTAATAGCAAGGCGACGTTAATTCGGTTTTTTCGTTTGAGCAACATTGCGAAAGGGCAGAGTCTCACCAAGCTCGGACTGCCGAGATACCAGAGATTGGACAGTACGGACAGCCCCAATGAGCTCTGCGTTCGTACGATCAGGGGCGCCTCCGTGCTATCGAGAAAGAGTCAGGGAGACGGTCACAGGTGGGTGAGAAAAGAATGCTTACAGCGCGAACGACATCAACGAAACCTTCCGCGGGCCAAGTAGGAAACTGGGAGAGGACGTCGCGCAACATCTGTTCATCGGCCTCGTCTACTGCCTTGGATGACACACGGAGTCCTGGGAGGACAGCGGTAGGTGCTGGAGCAGCTGTATGAGATGAAGAACTTGCGATCGGTCGGGGTTCCGTGAGCGGGAGATGGACTGCTGTGGGAGCAAGAGCGTCTTCAGGCTCTGGAGGCGAGGGCGGTGAAGGAGATGGAGCACGAGACAAGGCTGGACAAAACCATGAGACAAAGGGTTGGATTGCACGGCAGGAGACGTACCGGGCTTGTCTGAGGGCGAATCCGAACGCAGCCTCTGCCGCTGTTCAATGTTGAGCTTACTGACGGGGTCTTGATAGTTCTGCGCTTGATGGTGCTCATACATGGCCGCATATATGTGCGCGTTGACGCAGTCGGTACGGCAATGCTGCTTGACCTTCTTGATGCTCTTGTTGCTGGATGAAGACCTGATCAGTAGGGTGGCAGCGCGCACAATGACGGGGAGACTGACGTGTAATCGTGCGAGGGACAAGAGAAAAGGTACCGATTGTCAGTAACCATCTCGAGCTCCAGGGCATGCCAGGGTGTGTGTGTGCGTTTGCTGAGGAATGGAACGTGAGTGACGGTGAACGGTGGTTGTTGCGAGAACTTACCGATGCTTGATGAGCGCGGGCAGGTCTGCGTACTCGAACGTCGCGAGTCGGTTGTTGTGAGCGTGTTTGGCACAGTCGTGACATACCCAGACGTCACCGTCCTCGGTGTACTGAGACTGGAGAGCTTGGCGGGCATAGAGCCTACCTGCGATGACGCGGATGAGTTGCATGCGGAGTAAGGTGGGGGGCAAACGCAGGACGTCGGGTTCGTCTCGTTCTTCCATAGGCAATGAGAGGACATGCGCTTGAACGGGAGTCGAGGTCGACGTGCTGGAAGAAGCGGCAGGCAAGACGTTGGAGAGGAAGAACGGGCCGTGGCCGACGATGTCCGTGTCGGTGTCGGAGGTGTGAGATGCGGGTTGCTTGCCTTTCGCTTTGGCTGATGGCTTCTTGCCACCGGGATTGTCTAGAAAACTCTGCAGTGAGCAGTCAATGTGGGTGTTGCTGTACTCTCCGGCGGCCTTGGACACCAACTTGAGGAGTTTGTCCGCGGAGGAGCCGTCCTCGGTGACGTCTTCCTGGGAGGGTTGCGCGTTGTGATGCGCGGCCGCTTCGTCGAGAGCATCCCGCCACGTGTCCCAGCGGTCTGAGGCCAAGTTGGTTTCTTCTACCGGCGCGAAAAGAGCAGGGTCCAATGGGAAGTCGTACTCGGGAGCTGCAGGCTGCTTCGACACGTTCAGCGCGCTGGGTGGAGAGGGAAAGACGTCCACGCTCGACGACGGTGCTGCGGATGCTGTGGAAGTCGTGTGAGTATGTATGTACCAAGGAGACGGATGGCCTTACCTGGGGGTGCCAAGAGACTGGTGAGTATCGCGCCGGGAAGCTCTTTGAGCTGTTCGACGGCTTTCAGACGGTTCTGGTGCGTGTTGGCTTCACGCGCAGGATCGACGAAGGATGTCGCAGCACCCTTGTCTTGTGCAGCCTGCAGCTTGCGCCTGAGCTTCCGACAGAGACTGACTCTGTCATCGAAGAGCGCCTTGAGCACCCCGCGCGCCTACGATGGATCGACATGAGTACATGTACGAGACAGCTTTGCAGGAGTGTCGCGTACCTGAGAAGCTTCGTCACTGCCCGGGTTGCGATGCTTGCGTTCATTGAGTATTCGAGTGGCCGAGACGGCGCAGATCTTGTAGTCGGACAACGCGGGCTTGCGGGGGTCTTCTTTGAAGAATGTGAGGAACTCGTCCCACACCTCCTTGATATGCTTGTCGATGGAGACGACCTCGGGATCGTTCTACTCGGAGGATTCAGAAGAAGAACGCGCGGAGCATGAGCACGATCATACCTCGATGCCGCTGAAAGCATCTTGCGATAGACGGGTCTTGCGCTTGACGGAGACAACGGAGCCGGGATGCGCGAACGAACGGAGGGTATCGTCGAACACGTTGCGGTCGATCATGGCATCGACGACGACGGAGACGATCGTGTGCTGAGAGAGTGCTTTCTGTGGGAACGGATGAGAAGACGCGTGTGACCGAAGAATAGAAGCCGCACCTGCTGGATTTCAGTCAGGTTGGCGTCCAGTTCACCGAGGCGGACGCCTACGGGAGGGATGTTGTGTGTGTTACGCGAGTAGTGTTCGTCGAACGTGGAGCTGCCAGCGCCGCGATGGACGCTGATATGGTGGGCAGCGATGTGCCCCATTTTCAACGAGAACTGCGTGGACGTCAGCGAGAACGACGAAGGGGGCTGCTACGGGCACGTACATCGTTGGAGCAGTCGCGTCGGAGCATGGTCGCGCCGCCTGCGGGGAGACCGACCCTCTGGGAAGCGCGGCTGATGGATTCACTCAGATTTTGAGACATGGCGGGCTCGTCTGAGAGCTTGCTGCCACTGTTGCATGTGCTGAGAATGCTGTGATGGGACAGTGAGACACAGCGCAGGGGACACATGTACGAAGGACGCACAGCGGCTGTTTGCACATTTCAGGACGGATGACGAGACGAGCGCCCTTGTGATTCATGAGTTCGTCGATGGACTGCGCCCGACGTGTCAGTGCGGTGAGCGGCTCTGCGGGAGGGAGAGACATGCCTGTTGCTCAAACGCGCCACGAAGAAAGAAGAACAGCACCAGCCACATGGCGAGATCGAGGATGACGTTGTGACCCTTGGTGACGGGATCGATGCGGTACCAGCGCGATCGGGAGGCGGCGGAGTCGTTGTAGCCCTTGTAATGCTTGCCGTTGAAGTCGATCATAAAGTCCCAGTTCTCCTGGTGCCAGATGACGAAGTCTTCCAAGACCATGTACTGTGGAGGTAGTCAGTACGGACGGAGACGTCGGGAGACACCGAGACATACCTTGCGGTCCTGTTTGTATTCCACATGACCCGGTCCAATCGAGCCGGGACGCAGACCGGTGTAGAAGAAGATGAGGATGAGGACGATGCGCTGGATCTCGACGAGGTAGTTGTCGATGGAGGCGTGAGGCTGGAGGACTTGCAGCCCGCCGAGGATCATGAGGGTGACGGCGTCCTGGCCGAAATAGTTCTTGGGCCGGCCGTAGCGGTTGAGGTCGTACGTGCGAATGACTGGAGAGAGTGAGATGGATACACGAAAGGACGAGACGAACGTACGGTGCTTGGCGGTGTCGTGGAGCTTCTGGAACAACTTGCCCTTGACGAGGAGACGCATGCCGTCGGCGAAGCCTTGATCGCATTTGGTGTATTGGATGATGCAGAAGAGGAGGGTGGTGAGGTCGCCCATGAGCGTCTTTGCCCGGATGTGCTCGCTGTCCTGGCCGCGCGCGTACAAGACCTGGGGGTGACGGGTGAGCGGAAGCGTGTCGGAGAAGGGGTCTCGGGGACTTACACGCCACACGAGGTACACTGGGGCATACTCGTACACGACGGAAGACTCCCAGAGCTGGTCGTCGGAAATGTCGGGGCGGTAATGACGGACGACGGTGGCATAATCACGGGCGCAGACGTTGCGCTTCTTGGCGCTGTGCGGATTGGCTCGCGTCACGACCTGTTTGACCATGTTCTTGGCCTCGGCGATTGCACGATCGAATCCCTCGGCATCGCTTGCCTGTGCTTGCTTGACGCGTGTGGCGAAATGCGATCGGGAAGTGGACGGGGTCGGGAGGGCGGCCTTGTCTGCCTCGGAGACGTCGAAGAGCACTCGAGGACGCGGGTGGGACCTAAGGGGAAGGGGTGAGGGGCAACGCGGTGGGCGAGACATCCGACACGTACTGTGCGGGCTGGGGTGCAGACGAG